>JBBMJZ010384960.1:0-15474 GCA_037833815.1 Zingiber zerumbet | reverse complement strand
TGTGGATCCTTAGATTAGTTGTCTCTTCTTGAGGTGGATATCAAGTAAATCCTAGTGTTAGCGGTTGTGAATGTGCTTTGTGTGTATTTCCGCTGCATATCATCATCACAGAGCAAGCAATGAGCGCGACGAGCTATTCATCCCCCCCTCTAGCTACAAATCGACCCTAATAGGTTAAAGAGGGTCGCACTTGGTGATCAAAAGTCTAAAGAAAAGTTGGCACAAGATGGAAAGTCCAAGTTGGTCAATGGTTGACCAAACACTTGGTAAAGAAGTCATGGCAAGTCAAGGTTGACTGTATACTAAGCAACGGGAAGTACCAACAAGTCATGGAAGACTTCGGGTTGGGCAACGAAACCAAAAATTAGGTTTAGGGGATAAGCTCTGGGCAATTGGGTAATCGATCAAGGTCAAAGCCAATCGATTAGGTGATTGGTTGGGAACTTTTTCTCACAAAACAAAAGGGTTCTGGATTGATTAGGTAATCAATCAAGGCCAAAGGTGATCGATTGAGAGCATTTTCTCGTGAAATAGAAAGATTCTAGATCGATTGAGTAATCGATCAATATCATCTCCAATCGATTGGGTAATCGATTGGAGTGTGATTTTTGTGAAGCACAGTGTGTTGAATCAATTGGGAAGGTGCCTAATATATTGAGTTGTTCGTGAAGAGGCCGATTCGATTGGGAGTTTGCCTAATCAATTAGTAAGAGTTCACAAGCGAATAGCAGACTTTTGAATCGATTGGTCAATCGATTAAAAGTTGCCAAATTGATTAGTATGATTTACCAATCAATTTGAGGCTTGAAAAAGAGTCATTTTGCAAGTGTTTGAAGGGTCGACTAATGTGGCAATCAATTGAGGAAAGCTAAATCAATTTACAGCGTTGAGTGAACCCTAGAAAAGGGTTTTCGCGAAGGTTTGAAGGCACAACTCAAGATCATTGTTCATGCTAGTTCTTGAGGGTTTGGAAGATAAATGTTACTGTACTTTCCAAGCATTAAGAGGTTATTTCAAGCAAGAAAAAAGCAAGCAGAGCAAAGTTCATTATTATAATCATTTTCAATTTCTTGTGTAACTGAGGTTGTATTTCTTGTATTCAAGCTTGTACGAGGCTTCTCTGTCTTCGAGAATGAGGTTTCATAGTGCATCTGTGAGTGAGGAGAGTGGACTCTTAGATTAGTCACTTCAAGGAGGTAGAAACATAGCTCTCAAGGGTCCTAACAATCTGTTGTTAATGTGAGCTATTTCTTTGAGTACCTTGCCTCTCCTACAGAAGCTCTTTCTAGCCCCCTCTAGCCTCATCAGTACTCTTATTAGTGCTCATAACCATATCTTTTACATTTTGGCCCATACGAGCTCTGTGTTTCCATCGCCCCGAACTTCTCTTGGCTTGCTTACTCGTGTTATTTTGATCAGTGAGAGTCGACTGTGCGATAGCCACCACCACCTCTTTCCCATTGGAACTCCCTGATTCCCCCACCGGTTCCACTACTTTGGTATCAGATAACATAACATCCTTGTAACAAGCATCCCCCACTTTCAAATTCGGATTTGGCCCAACCATCATCTGTTGCACCATGGCAACACTATTTTGGAAGCTTCTGACCAAGGGATATGCTCTAGCAACAGCCGCTAAGCATACCCTTTACTCCCCTAAAGAATTTTCATGGCAATTCTCCTGGTTCGCCTCACTGTCACCATTCTCATTGTTGTCGTTTTTGCCTTCTTGTTGTGAGGTAGGATTGTTGTTGGATGAGTTGTGTCTCTAATCCCTATTCACGTGAGCAGCAACCCTCATCCATATGCCATAAGCATGGTTAATCTTATCCACATGATCATCCTCGTATTCTCTGAATACATGCCCTAGTCGGCCACAAGAGTAACAAAAATCTAGAAGCTTCTCATGGACAAGAATAACAATTACTTCATCCCCACCGTTATCCATTCCAATACGTAAGAACTTCTTTAAAGGAATACTCACATCAATTGCAATTTGTAAACGAGCAAATCGGCCCCTGAACTTACCATTGTCACCAGGATCCACTTCCACTAATCTCCATATTTTATTTCTGATGTGCTCCAAAATTATTTCATTCATAAATGCAAGTGGTAGATTATGGCACTGAATAGTCTGAATTCACATCTTCGTCTCCCCAAATTTCATCTCCCATAGGTTCTATAGCCCCAAAGGCTCTTCGATAATTATCGAACTTTGAAAAAAGTTCCAAGGGCTATCATGCAAACGCCCTCTTCATAACAACAAAAGATTTGAAATTCAAAACACAGATGTTATCACCTATTGCTTCAATATTGATGTGGCTTTTGGCTTGGAGAATACGCGATATTTGGTTGCATACAATGCCCCTATTGACTATTTTAGATGAGAGAATCTTCGCCACCAAACATGCACCTATACACTCCTCAGCAATTCGTATAGCTTCCGTCTTTAGGATTATTGTGTCTCCCTCTGCTAGCGCATGCGCTCGAAATTCATATACTAAGCATATTAATTCACCAAGATCCATCGGAAACAGAACTAATGCCCAAATCAAAAGGACTAATTGAGAGAAAAAACCCTATCTAGGAAAGTCGACTCTCACTAGAAACCCTAAGAGAGAAAAAAACACAGGTATCGTTTTTATATGTTGTGTCTTATAGCAATGGTAAAACTAAAATTCTGATTAAAAAGTTTAAGATATTATTTAATCTACATTAATTTAAAAATATTAAATTTAGTTTTAAAAAATTAATCTAACTTTATTTAATTTGGTAACCCAAAAGTTCTTTTTTTAAAAAAATATTTCTGAGTTTAAGTAGGCATAATGTTTCAAGAACAAAGTTATAATTAAATAATTTATTATTTTAAAACTTAGGTATAAACACAATTCATACAAACTATTAAATTTTGTATTTATATATTAATAAGAACTTTGCACAATGGGCAGGTAATGGACACTAGTTGATTATGATTTGGATCGCATTGAAATAAATATTTTGTTATGGAGCGACACGGTGCATCTTTAAAACCTAATCATCTACAATAATTTAGGTACACTTCCATTTCCAACAAGATTATGTAAGCACTTTAAGGATTCATTTGGGAATAATAATAATTTGAACACATCTTTTTCATTTTTTAGTTAGCAGGAGATATCTCATTTATACCCATTAATTCAGAAAATTTTAAATTGGTCATCAAAATAAATTAAAAAACGCTCAACTAATCTATCAATCCAATATTCTTAAATTAAATATTTATTATAAAAAATTTATTTATTAATTCATCGAAACTAAAACTCAATTCTTATAACACTACCATTATCTTGGGACGAGCCCATCTTTTTCATGACAATGGCGACAGCAGCGATAATCATCAACTTAGTGCACTTTCTTGACAAAGTTCTAGGCTCTTTTGAAAACTACTTTCTTCCCCATTGGATAAATAATTAGATCATTTAATTGGTAGATATGGTCTTTATGTCCATATAATTGAGGAAAATATAAATTAATTATATATTTCTAAAAATAATATTATAAGGTCTATGCATGATTACCTTTTTTTTTTAAAAAAAATAATATGGCATAAAAATTATTAAAATTTTCTAAATTAATTATTTATTTAGTGAAAGATTTCAAATAATACCACATTAAATTTAAATTTGCATCTTATTAATAAATTTTGCTATATTTTAAAGAACTTTAAATCTAACCAAGTAATTAAATTGTCTTTAATACTCTCAATCATATTATTATTTAATAAATATGGATCCTCCTATCCATATTTATTAAACCCTAAACCATATAATTCCATTATTGCATGATGCTATGATAATCATACGTTAAAGAAATATGATTTGAGTTTCTCAAGATCGATTCACTCCTATAAGTAAAGGAGAGAAGATATTACTTAGAGTTTTTCGACTAACTTGCTTATGAAAAGGATCCTCTAAATCGAAAATACCTTTTGATCTTGCCTTAACTCTAGTTATATATAAAGAATTTTATTCTCTAGAATTACATTCAGAGTCAAACAATTAATATTCATTAAGTTTTTGTCGATCATCGAACGTTGACCTCCCGTGGGAAACATTAATGGTCAACGAGGACGTGTAATTTTCCGATCACGTGACCCCTCACGCGACCCGTATCTTACAAAGATCCCCATCCCGGGCTTGAAAACGAAAATTTGGCTAAAACCTTAAAATATCCTATCACTAAACCTCACTAATAATACGCATCTTAATCTTAATCTCCACTGTAATCCACTATTGGCCATAATCACCCAGCCTTTTCACACCTATTCATTCTCTACACGACATCTACACTGCATGCCCCAAATTTGAGTCCATGTTCTAGTCCAATCATAAATCAGGGATTATAAGGGGTGGATTACAGCCTTAATTGACCACTAATCTCCTAACTACGTGTACGCCACCGGCTACCATTTCAGATTAGCGTTTCCATTAAGAACTCTTTTTGATCAAGATGGTTTAATTTACTCATATTTTGACCCTCCTATTGATTCGATTAGATATCGGGGCCTACGTTTCGCATATATTTTTTTTGTACGTCGATCCCCATAATATAATCGGTTCACACGGAGAGCTCTAAGTCAAAACATCTGGTGGACTCATTTTAACGGCGTTCAGTCAACGGCAGTTAGGCAGCCACCCTCGTCGGATTTCAAACTTCTTCTCTTAAATTCCCAGCGGTGTAGCAGATTCTCAATCACCAGCAATCGCCATGGCCGCCGCGATTATCGCCTTCATCGCCGTCCATTTCTTCTCCCTTCTTGCCTCTGCTGACGCCGGCAGATCAAACTTCAGCGTCGGCCTCGGTGCCGGCGACGACGACAGCGCATCACTCCTCCTTTTCGCCTCCGCCGTCACCTCTGACCCCACCGGCGCCCTATCCGGATGGGGTACCCCAGGATCCGACGTCTGCGACTGGACCGGCGTGGCCTGCCTCCCTGCCACCCGACGGGTCGCGCAGCTCGTCCTCACCGGCCGCGGCCTTCGAGGCACCATTTCCTCGGCGGTCTCCAACTTATCTTCCCTCGTTGTCCTCGACCTCTCCGAGAACTTCTTCTCCGGCATCATCCCGCCGGCGATCGGCTACCTCTCCAACCTCCAACAACTGAGCTTGTCCAAGAACCTCCTCGCCGGGTCCATCCCCGTCGAGTTCGGCCTCCTCCGCCGCCTCGTCTATCTCGACCTCGACGGCAACCAACTCACCGGCGCCGCTCCCAAGACTCTGTTCTGCAACTGCACCTCTCTGCAGTACATCGACCTCTCCAACAACTCCCTCGCCGGAGAAATCCCCCTCGCCGACGAGTGCCGCCTCCCAGACTTAAAATTCATCCTCCTCTGGTCCAACAACTTCGCCGGCCCGATTCCGTTAGCCTTATCCAACTCCTCCAAACTCGAGTGGATTGACTTCGAGTCAAACCGCCTCTCCGGAGTTCTGCCGTCGGCAATCTTCGACAAGATGCCGTTCCTCCAATACTTGTACCTCTCCTACAACAACCTCTCGAGCCACGACAGCAACACAAACCTCGCCCCATTCTTTGCTTCCTTGATCAACTGCTCTCGCTTGCAGGAGCTCGAGCTCGCCGGAAACAATCTCGGCGGCCGCATTCCGCTCCTCCTTGGCGATCTTTCTGTCAACCTCGTGCAGCTTCACCTCGACGACAATGCTATCTCCGGCCCGATCCCACCCAACATATCCAACCTCCTCAATCTGACTTATCTCAATCTTTCCCACAACTACTTGAACGGATCGATTCCGCCGGACTTATCGCCGTTGCGAAAGCTAGAGAGGGTCTACTTGTCCAACAACTTGCTCTCAGGCGAAATCCCGCAGTCGCTCGGCGGAATTCCACACTTGGGCCTCGTCGACATGTCGTGGAACAAGCTCACCGGTTCAATCCCCGAGTCCCTGTCCAATCTAACTCAGCTCAGAACGTTGATGCTTCACAAAAACCAGCTCTCCGGCGAAATTCCGGCCAGCCTCGGTGCCTGCGTAAACTTAGAAATTCTCGACCTTTCTTTCAACCGGTTGACGGGGAGAATCCCGACCGCCGTGGCGGCCCTAGGCAGCATAAAATTGTACCTCAACTTGTCGAGCAACCTCCTCGAGGGGCCGCTCCCTCCGCAGCTCGGCGAGATGAACATGATCCTCGCGTTGGATTTTTCAGGCAACAGATTCTCCGGCGGGATACTTCCTCAGCTCGGAGGCTGCCTCGCGCTCGTGTACCTCAACCTCTCCGGGAACGCGATGCAGGGACCGCTCCCGAGCTCGGTTGGAGCGCTGCCGTATCTCGAAACGCTCGACATCTCATTCAACAGCTTCTCCGGAGCCGTGCCAGGGACGCTGCAAGCGTCTACCTCACTAAAGCAACTCAATCTCTCCTTCAACAACTTCTCCGGCGAATTACCATCAAAAGGTCTATTCGCCTCCCTGACCGCCGACTCCTTCCTCGGAAACCCAAACCTCTGCGGGTCGATTCCGGGCATGTCTTCATGCTCAACGCAGCGAGCACATCGCCGGCGCAAAGCCTTGGCGCTACCTCTTTCAATCGCCGGCACTATTTGCACCATCTTCTTGATGTGTTCGATAATAAAACGCAGGAGGTCAAAGTACAGTTGGCGTCTAAGTCCTCTGTTCCCGGCGACCGGAGAAGAAGAAGAAGGAGGAGGAGGGCAAAGAGCCCGGCGACAGCGTCACCACCCGAGAATCACACACCGGCAGCTCGTGAAAGCCACCGGTGGCTTCTCCGACGCCAACCTCGTCGGACAAGGGCGATTCGGGCAGGTGTATAAAGGCACTTTCGACAACGAGACCACCATCGCCGTGAAAGTGCTAGTGAACTCCGGCGGGGAGATCTCCAAAAGCTTCAAGCGGGAGTGCCAAGTGCTGAGGAGGACGCGGCATCGGAACTTGATCAGGGTCATCACGGCTTGCAGCGAGCCGGAGTTCAAGGCGCTGGTGCTGCCATTGATGCCCAATGGGAGCTTGGAGAGTTACCTGTATCAGGAACAGAGAAGCGCTGCTCCTCCATTGGATTTGAGGAGGATGGTGAGCATCTTGAGCGATGTGGCGGAGGGAGTCGCCTACTTGCACCACCATGCGCCGGTCAGAGTTGTGCACTGCGATCTCAAGCCCAGTAACGTCCTGTTGGACGAGGACATGACGGCGTTGGTATCGGACTTTGGGATTTCGAGGTTGGTGAGAGGAATTGGGCCGTCGTCGAAGGAGGAAGACGACGACGAATCATCTGCGTGTAACAATTCGATCACCGGATTGTTGCAGGGCTCCGTTGGATACATTGCACCAGGTACGTGAGTTTTCTTCTTCTTCGTCTTCCCTGAATTATTTTTAGAAAAAACAAACATTTTGCCTCTCAGAAATAAGTAAATTATATTTTACTCCCTAGGTTTGCCTAATAGTAAGTTAGGACAATTTCGAAATACCAACAAAGCTTAATAACCTTAGTAAGTTAGGACAATTTTGTTAATGTCAAAAATACCCCCGCAATATTTCTGTCAAGATATCCCCAATCTAAGAACAAAAATATTTATTTTATCCCCAATCTGTCCAAAAATAAGTTTGTCTAATAAAATATTGACATAGCAAATATATGAAAATAATAATAATAATTTAAGGATAAAATGAACAAAAGTTTTAAAAATTTAGGACATTAGAAAAGTAGATACATTATAAAGAATACAGCGAAGTTGTAAATATTTTATTGGTGAAGTGTAGTGTGGTTTAATTTACCATATTGTAAGGGGTTCGGGAGGAAAATTTCTCCTTTTTTATAGTAATTTTTTTTATGAAATTAATTTGGATGTTAATAATTTCAGAATACGGATTGGGAGGCCGACCATCGCCGGAAGGCGACGTGTACAGCTACGGGGTGGTGGTTCTGGAGATGGTCGCCGGAAAACGGCCGACGGACGTAATGTTTCACGAGGGCGTGACCCTGCACGAGTGGGTGAGAATCCATTACCCGCACGACGTGGACTCCGTCTCGTCGGAGGCGAAGTGGAGAGCGCTTCCTCCTCCGACGCTGGCAACTCATCAGAACTCGCTTTACTGTAAGAAGATGAAGAGGGAGGTGGTGGCGGAGCTGATCGAGGTCGGTTTGCTCTGCACGCAGGTGTCCCCGGCGACGAGGCCAACGATGCTCGACGTCGCCCGCCGGTTTTCTCTTCTGAAACAGGATCTCGCGCGATATGAAGACGACGCCGCCGGCGGCGACGTCGAGGAGTCGTCCTCGTCCACGACGAATTCCTCATCTTTTTGATGATTAATTGGCCAGATATATTAATTAAAAGCAAGGATGTGATTAATTAGGGTAATTTCCAAAAATGCCCATCGTTAAATAGCCTTTTCTTAAAAATATCCCTCAAGATTTTATTATTATCAAAATGACCTCCAATAGATTCCCTTTACCTTGTCACAATGGTCTTTTGGTTAATGTGTAATTTGAGTGACAGTTTTGGGCTTAGGGAAAGGGTGGGGCATTTTAGAGTAGCATTAAAATGTAAAGGGGCATTAAAAATGTATTGTAATAATTGAGATTAATTAAAAAAAATATGTGTGCTTAATCAGATTGGTTTAATGGAGGGAGCACTTGATTAGGTTTGTGTTTGGTAGAGATACGGTTGTGTGATCAAATCTTTATAAACTATTGAAATTGAGGAGAAAGATAATGCAAAGAGTGCTTGGTGAGAAATAGTGATGAATGGGGAATGCAAATCCCATGGAGAAGTCCTTTATAAAAAAAAATTTAGTGTATTTTTACCATCCAATTCGATAGAGATTTAATGTCGTCGATGAATGCTTAATAATGAAGTCTAATACTCCCTCCATAGGGTTGCATTTGTATGCGATATAATTGTTCGAACCAAGGGATGAAAACCAAACATTCTCATGGAACATTGTACATAGTCGCATCAACTTGTGAGGTTAGAATATTTAGAAAATGGATTGGAGATTTGATGTTTAAAACAAATCATAGATGTACTTAGATACATCAATATAGTATAGTATACCAATTTTTAGACTCGTATACAATGTTTAAGTATGACAAATGATACGAGTATTTTATGAGCTTGTAGATGCACCAGTTAATAAACACCATCAATTTATGATCGAAGAAGCATCTTACATGGGCAAGGTAAATCAAGAAACGCATACATATACATGTAATATTACAATATTTACCTTCTTTGATTTATCAAGCTAATTCTTTCTTCTCGAGATTCAGCCAAGTATCAAGTCAAGCTACTCGATGTTGGTTTGGTTGGGATTAACAATGAAAATTTACCTAAAAGATGATCAATAAAGATTTAAGAACAAAATGAGTGAAATGCAAGCATATGAAAGTTGTCGAGTATGGAAGTTTCCTAATTCCGAACTTGAGGATCTTCTACTTGACGCCACACTTGTTTTGTGACACATTCTTATCGAGTCAAAATGAAAGGGTAATGAGGACTCAAGTCGCTTCTCTAGGCCCCTCGTCAAGATGCTCATACCATATATTTGGATGGCAACCATCAACTTGACAAGGAGCATCGATGAGTGATGGTGTAGCGTTTCATTTGGTGACAATCACCCTATGGCAAGGCATTGAAGGTGAGCATAAACTAGTGCATCATTTCTGTGGCATAAGGAATGTGAGCATCAACAAACGCAACATGTCCACGGTATAGTGAACTTTCTATTCGGACAATAACTACCCTCATTGTCAAGGCAAAGAAGTGAAGTTAAGTATGATGTGTTAAGTATGAAACTTAAAGCATACAACAATCAAATCTTATCCCTAGATGAGTTTGGCATGAAACTTAGAGCAGACAATAAAAAATCTTAAATTTGGCAATACTTATTAGAAAACTAAAAAGTAAAATCATATTCAACAAGCCACCCCTACAAATTAAAGAAGTTCAAAAACAAGTTGGAACTGTGACACCATCCAACTGCTTGCAACCTTATTCAATGTTATTAATTAATCTTATCAATGACCAAAGCAAAGAAAAGGGGGGAAAGGATATGGAGCACTTAATTGCCAAATGCGTTGAGTTTAGACAGTACAATGAGGTGACTCATTCCTTCCTCCTCTAGTGGAAGAATGGTCATTCATCCTCTTTATTATTTAACCCGACCTCCTTTTATTAGAACTAATAATATTCTAATTCTAAAACATGTATAAATGAATAGATCGCACTAATTGATTTATTTATAAAAACAATTAACCATTAAAAATCTAATAATACCATAGATCATATAATTTAATCTTCTAAGAATTTAAGTAATGGGAACCTTATAAAATTATTTTTAAATTACATAATTACTTTCCTATTATTTAATTTGATTTTATAGTAATCTGAATGACACTGACTTGTTCATGCCTAATTAACACGACACAAATGAGATACAGTTCCTTGATGGAAGCCGGAGAAAAGATTTTTAAATCCCGGTTTCGCCTTTTTGATACTGAACACAAGGTGGAAATGACGAACTGATCTTTAGAAGAATGAGCTGGAAGCAACCAAACTCATCATTTCAAAAGAAAGACAGCATTAATGGGTGCATGACCGAAGCTGGATGACTCGCTAAGTTATGTTTGTCCTAACTATTTGTGAAGAGATACTTAATGCACAATATCTAGAGTGCTAACTTGCCATGGTTGGCTCGAATAATTCACTAGCTAACCGACATGTGGAATGGGTCAAGAGGAGCCTCAATGTGAGGCTTCCTCAATCAATTTATAGTTCCCAACTCAAAACACAGGTTTTGAGGCAAGCTGAGTACGGAACAAGTAGTGTATGGGAGTAAAGACAACACAGACCATTGCTATAAGATGTCAAGTAAAACACACAATTAATCAATGATATCTTGTCTAAAACAAAATCAAAGTTAAAAAGCCAGGGATGACGGAAGGATAAAAGACAGAGAGGTGGGCGAGGCTTTTAGCATAGGGAGAGACCATCTCATTAAGGGAAGGACGGAGATGGGTAGACTTTAATACCAGGTGGAATCTTGAAAATCTTTATTAGCATTCAGTTAGAAATACAACCATTTTATGGATCATAAAATAACTAATTAATCTAGAACTATGAACTTAAACTAGATAATATGATGACCGGGTAAGTTGTCCCTATTCTAACAAGAGGGGAAACAATACGTTTCCATCTAAAATAGTAATTAGAAATAGCAGAAAAAGTTTACCTCCATAACAGCAGCCAAATGGGAATTGTAATAAGGGGAACTCTTGGATTTGGATTCTTTCAGGTGGCATTCTATTGCACTCAGCTGCTCATAAATCTCACTCAACAAATTCAACTGCTCATTTTTCCTATCATGTCCTTCCATTTGCATCAAGCTTTCACAGTCAATTCGCTGAAGTTGGCATTTTATACTCTCAAACTCTTTTCTCAATTTCCAAGTTCCATCTGTAGAATCCATGATTATGGAGTTATATTCCATCATTTGACCATCCACAGTTCCTTCTGATGCCATGTCTTTATCAACGCAAGGCTTAGTTTCTACCATAGATTCTTCCATGATATACTTGCTTGATTCATTGGTTGTGCGATATTTGTCACTTTCTGGGACTTCAAATATATCATGGACACAAGCCACATGAAATGCATTTCTGTCAGATTCATTTTGATTCTGTAAATTGTTACGAGCAGGGAAATCTGGAACACTTCCAACATCTGGGCAGGCATCAGTTTGAAGTTTGGAATGACATGGAGAATAACCAGATGAAGTATCTTGTCCTGAACTGGATGTCCTGTTACTTGTGGTTGGTTCTGGTTTGGATTCCTTGAGCAAATTCAAAACTTGTTTGTCTTTCTCACTAATCTGATCTATGTTGCCACCAATGGTTTTCCAGATTGCTTGCCTATAAGACTCCCAGGGACTATTCTCATTGCTATAGAACTCAGAATACAACCTACTTGTTTTTAATGGAGGCAAAGTGGTGTCCACAGTATCATGGTCATGAATATCTCCATGTGGATACAAGTTTTCAATGTTAAGATCGCTGATGCCATTATTCATATCATCTCCGTGTGAATGGATATTTTCAATATCAAGGTCATTGATACCATTATTTAGTAACTTTCTCTTATATACCTGAATTTGGCGATTAAGCACTGCAATCTCAATTTCTTTGTCTTCCATTGCTTCCTCAAGAATGATTAAAGATTGTTGGACATGGTGAAGTTTTTCCTCTGCTAGCCTTCTGTACTGACATGCTTCCAACTTCTCTGCTGCCTTTTCTTCTTGAAGTCTGAGGATCATGGCTAAAGCTTCACTTGCTGCAGTTGCTGAAGCTTCTCTTTCCTCCTCTATTTCCCTGTAAAGTTTTCTTATAAGGATATGCTGTTGAAGCACTTCCTTCATAATTACAACCTCCCTTTGAGCCATTAGATTACCTTGGCTCTAACGTGTTACAAACATTGCAAAATCCTCCTAACCTGAATTGAAATTATATCGTAACTGATTTATTTCATTGTACTAACTTAAAAAATTGTTTTATAGGGAAAAACAGATAACTTATATGCAAACTGACCAGTAGGCCTCACAAAATTGGCACAGCACTTTGAAAAGGGCAGGCTGAAATAGGTGAAGTTAAAGGGCATTACTTGAATGCTACTGCAGGTAGATGCAACAAATTGATTAAAAAGGATGTATTTGCAATGCATGATTGATTAATCAATGGATACACTGCAAATACTAGCAAGGCTCATTGTTGCCATGACAATGGCCTTACAAGCAACTCTACCCTAATTTGCCAAGTTTGAGTTTACCCTTAATAATCTTCAGGTCCTAAAAGGTGACCAAATTTGATCATGTTATAAATAAAGGATCCATTTTAATTTTACATAATATTATGTTTAAATCATAGTTATATGTATCAATTAACAAGTTTTAAGATGAAATTTAGGATATTTTGCATACCTATATCTGATTTTCCTAGATGAATCGTTAAGCAAGGTGACTGAATATAAGCTATCAACATAACATGTATTAGAAGTTGAGTTAGAATAGATGGAACTAGCATTTCTTGAGGAACATAGTAATGAGCACAACCTTTTTAATGTGCTTTTAGCTTTTATTTGTCTCTTGTAATCAATCTAACAAAAAACAAATTCTCATTTACCATCAATGGAAGGTAATACTTGACTAGCAATACTCCTTTATTTCTCTTTTGTTTGTGACGTACTAGAAGAGAAACACATGAAATCTGGGCATTTTGCAGACACAGTGACAATGTGAAATAATATTACGGATCCATATAGTCTAAGAGAAACAGAACCATAATATTACAATAATCTATCGACATAAACATTCATAGATCTTTCGATCCAATCCCCCTTTTGGATTAAACTTTGGATGCGACTCACCAACACAGAAGAGGGAAAAAGGATTCTTATGAGTCCATCGTATGAAATAGTAGGTAAATCGACAAGCAAAGAGAAAAATGAAAACAAAAACGCAGAGGAATTGATCTACAAGTAGAAGATCTGACCTCCGTGGCTTCTCGATATTTGGTTCCTCCGGGTAAACAGAACAGTGGAGGATTCCAAATGGGTGCTAATCTTCTGCTGCAAACGTCTCTCTCCTCTCCTAAGAAGAGGAGGTCGATCGAAGGCAGGATCCGGGAGTGAGAAGTGCTGTCTTCCTCCTCCGTCGCGATCGCTTCCTCTTCCTCCGGCCACTGCGCAGCATTGCTTTCCCTTCTCGCTTCCTTGAAATCGCCATGGGAGAAGCGAGGATTCGCTGCGCCCCGCCTTTCGGGTTCGTAATGATGAGTGCAGCTCGCCACATGTTCCTTCGATGGCAGGGTACAGGAAACATAGGGTTGATGATCAAGAATACGTGGGACCTGGCCTTTAGTATTCGAAGAAAGCGTGATTGATGGCCCGGATCAATTGCGGGAAAACAACATATCAGAGAATTTGACCGAAATAATTATATATCGTGAAAAGTAACAAAAGCAATGTGTTCAATGGATTCATATCCGAGAATTTACTATTCTTCATAATTACTTATAAAAATTTAATGGGATAGAATTTTTTTTATCAAAAAAAAACAAGTGCCTTTAATTTTTTTTTTATCAAAATCAGACATTTTACTTTGGTAAGATAAATGGCATCCCATCCCATTTTACAATGGCATAATTATCTATTCCTATTATTATCCGATCTATATCTCCCTCCTAAATTCTACCGATCACTGTTATAATTTCATAACTGTTATTATTACACCAATTATAATTTGTAATTATATCAACTGTGATTTTATAACCACTGCAACATATAAAATAACCTTAATAAAAAAAATTAAAAGTTTTCAAAGTCTTATAAAAAAAACTTTAAACCATATTTTTTAGGTATAAGATTAAACTATTACGAGTTACACTTAATAATAGATCTAGATCTTTAAATAAATTTTAATTTAAAATATTACTTATTTTCATTCATAATAAAAAATTATGATATTTTAAAATTTATTTAATATTTACATTGTAACCATTATTGTTTTATAACGGTTACCATTATATAATGGTAGTAATTATGGAATCTTAATAGCTATGTGTTTATAGTTGCTATGGTGTACTCTCGATTTAAGTTTTAAATGGAAAATATAGAAAAGACTAAGAATAGAATAGTGGAGAGTTATAATTCTTCTCGATCATTCTAAAAACTAAAGACGCCTTTTTTTCATTTCTTTTCGCAATTATATTCAATGCTTAGCTACTGATACAACCTGTTTCAGATAACTTTTATTATTAATTTTTTAACATATAATAAATAATTTGAAATTGTAAAGAATTAACAGAGTATTAAATATTTATGTGTTTGATTAAAAAGATAAATAAAATAAAATATTTATACAAGTTGATAAATAACTTAATTTAAAAATTACTCACATGACAGCACCCTATAAAATATTTATGTGTCTGATTAATTTTTTTTTCTACCCTAAAACAAAAGGAAGTGATAAAACTTAATCAGTCCTTATATTTATATTTATTTGTGGCTATAGAAAAGTCGTATGAGGCTGAGGTCTTATGTATGATTTTAAAATAGCTATGAGAACGGTGTTATTTTTATCTACTATAATTATCTAATAGTTCAAGTATAGTTTTTGTAATAGTAGAATATGTGACGTCAACTCATAAGATTTAGGACATGTTTGGTTCAGGATTATTCTTCATAACCTTGATTATCCAACCAAGGTTATATTGTTTAATCTTGTTTGGTTCAGGTGATGAGTGATTCCAAAGTTATATTTGATTTCTGCCACGTCAGTAAAATGGGGTTATATCCCGGAATAAAAAAAACCTCCAAATCGTAAGGTTTTGGACAATTCCGGGGTTAAGTAAATTATTTTCTCAAATATAACCTTCCTTCTTCGCTGTTTATCTCGACACTTTTCTTCCTTTTTGTC
>JBBMJZ010384954.1:0-15474 GCA_037833815.1 Zingiber zerumbet | reverse complement strand
GTGACAACCAAGCCGCCATGCATATTGCCTCGAACCTAGTTTTTCATGAGAGGGCAAAGCATATTGAAGTTGACTGTCACTTTGTTACAGAGAAGGTCATATCGGGAGAAATATTTACTAGTTTTGTCAACTCATATGATCAATTAGCAGATATATTCATTAAGTCACTAGAGGTCTGCGAATTGACTACATATGTAACAAGCTTGGTGCATATGATCTATATTCTCTAGCTTGAGGGGGAATGTTGGAATATTGTAACATAACTAGGGGTATTATTGTAATTATGCTGTATATTCTCCTCTATATAAGACAATAACTCCATAGTGTCTAAAACACATGTTTCTCTTTTTAACATGTTTCATTTCCATTTTCATTCTCATTCCACCTACTATCAAACCCATACCCATAGTCATTCCCGTCATTTAACCAAACGCCACCTAGCCGATGGTTCTCTATCTTGTGTTCGTGGGTTTGGCACAATTAATCTTACTCCTTTTCTTCCTCTGTCCTTTGTATTACATTTACCAAATTTGTCCTTTAATTTGCTCTCTGTCAGTCAACTAACTCGTAATCTCAATTATTGTATCTCATTTTTTTCTTATCATTGCTTATTTTAGGATCTTTTGACGAAGAAGATTATTGGTAAAGGACATGAGTCTCGAGGCCTCTATATTCTTGATACATTGCTCCTAAATTCTTTTGCTTGCTTGAGTGTCACTTCTCCTTTTGAGGCTCATTGTAGGTTGGGACATCGATCTCTTCCTTTACTCAAAAATCTTTGTCCACAATATGGTAAGGTATCTTCATTAGATTGTAAGTCATGTCAGTTTGCAAAACATCACCATCTTAGTTCGAGTCCTAGAATAAATAAATGTGCTACTATTCTTTTTGAATTAGTTCATTCTGATATTTGGGATCCTTTTTCTATTTTGTCTAAACCTGGTTTTAGGTATTTTGTTACTTTTGTGGATGATTATTTTCGTGTAACTTGGTTAAATTTAATGAAAAATCGTTCTGAGTTATTTTCTTTGCTTTGTATCTTTTGTACTGAGATTAAAACCTAGTTTAATACGTCCATTCGTACTTTGCAAAGTGATAATGCCAAGAAATATATATCCGGTTCATTTGAGTCTTATATGAGTCAGAATGACATACTTTATAAAACCTCGTGTTGATACTCTAGCCCAAAATGGTGTGGCTGAATGTAAAAACAGACATCTTAAAACTACATGAGCCCTCGGTTAATGTTTTCTCATTAACAGCATGCCATTCTCTATTATTCAGGGTGAGATCTCTTACAAAATCCTTTTTCCCAATAAGTCGTTTCATGTTAACCCTAGGATATTTGGTAGCACTTGTTTTGTTCGAAATATCAACTTGATATCAAGAATGCTTTTCTTCATGGTGATCTTTAGGAGGTGTATATGGAGCAACCTCATGGGTTTTTTGCTCAGGGGGAGTCGAGGCAAGTTTGTTGTCTTTGGAAAGCTTTGTATGGTTTAAAACAAAGTTCTCATGCTTGGTTTGGAAAATTTAGTCAGATTATTGAAAAATTTAGTATGATGAAGAGCAAGTCTGACCATTCTGTGTTCTATAACAATTTAGTCAGGATATTGTTATTACTGGAAGTGATACTATGGGAATCTCATATCTTAAATCTTTCATTCATACTCAGTTTCATACAAAAGACCTAGGGGTAATGAAGTATTTCTTAGGTGTTAAGGTTATGAAAGGTAAAAAAGGTATATTCCTATCTCAGAAAAAATATGCTCTTGACTTATTAACTGAGATAGAAAAATTAGGACCAAAGTCTTGTAGTGCTCCAATGACTCAGAACATGCATCTCACAGGAGAAGATGAACTATATGAATATCTTGAAAGATATCAAAGGTTAGTTGGAAAGTTGAATTATCTTACCGTAATTCGTCTGGATATTGCATATTCGGATAGTGTTGTCAGTCAATTTATGTCATCTCCAACCATTCATCATTGGACAATGTTAGAACAAATTCTGTGTTACCTGAAGGGAGCACTCGGACGAGGTATCATATATAAAAATCCTGGGCACACACATATTGAATGCTTTTCGGATGTAGATTGTGCAAGTTCCAAAATGGATAGAAGATCTACTTTAGGTTATTGTATTTTTTTTTTTTTGGGAGGAAATTTAATCTCATAGAAGAGTAAGAGGTAAAGCGTTGTATTACGATCCAGTGCAGTTAGAATACAAGGCTATGACACAGTTTGTGTGCGAGATTATGCGGATATATCAGTACTAATAAAATTTTGGTGTGATAACCAAGCTGCTCTTCATATTGTATCAAATTCTGTGTTTCATGAGCGAACTAAGTACATTGAAATTGATTGTCACTTTGTTCGTGAGAAAATTCAACAAAATTTGATTTCTACGGGATATGTGAAGACTGAAGAACAACTCGAAAACATCTTCGCAAAAGCTTTAAGTGGGGTTTGGGTTGATTATCTTTGTAACAAGTTGGGTATGATTAATATCTATGGTGCAACTTGAGGGGGAGTATTATATATAATAGTTACCATATTTTTATCTAGGGGTGCCAATTTTTTACCCGACACGAAAACACAACCCTAATCGAACACAAAAAAATCAGGTTAGGGTCGGGTAGTTTTGGGTTCGGGCCAAAATCAGATCAATCCAATTGAGCCGATTAATAAACAAGTCGGGTTCGGATCAACCTGAAGCGATCCAATTACAATTCATGAACCTATTTGTAAAAAATTATAAATTTAAACCCAAATTGTAAATTTTAAAAAAGTTAAAAACCCTACCCTCTGTATATGCGTTTTACTAATTTTCACATCAAGTCCTTAGGAAATTAGAACTCCTTCTCATCTTCCAATCGGCGGCCGACGCTTCGCCAGTGGGAATTCGGGTCAGGTTTGGGTTTAGGTCAGGTTGGGTTCGGGTCAAACGGGTCGGGTTTGGGTCAACTGCAAATAAACAGATCATGTTCAGGTTGAATAGTTTGACTCGAATTAATAATCAGGTGGGTTCAGGTTGTCGTTCGCCAACCTGCCAATCCGAATCTGCCAACCCGAATCTGAACTAAATTGCCACCCCTATTTGTATACAATATTTGTTACCATATTATCTCTCTATATTAGGTAATATATATAGGTCAATTAGGTAAATTTGTCAATTAGCCTAATTATAATATTCTAAGATAGATTCTAGTTTGTATATAAATATGTCTACTCTTTAATAAAGTATAGATACTTTTTCTCTCAATTAACACTAATCTTTATTAAACAATAAGTTAATAACTTCACCTTTAAAATTTGATCACATTATCCTTTCACAGTGGATTTCTGCACATTTTGAAATAATTAATTGGATTATTTTTCCGGGTAAATCTTAGCATTGTAGTTTGTAGCAATTCTTTTAATATTCATCTTTTTTCTGTATGATCAATGTTTTTCTTTTTTGTCGCTTTATGCTGTCTGGAAAAGGAAAAATGTGACTATTCCATGAGATGATAACTTCTAGCCCACAACATAGGAGCGTGGAAATGAAACGTAGATTATAATTATTGTATGCTTTCTTGCTGAAAGTATGGAAATCGAATTAAACGTAATGTGTTTTCTTGCATCACCGAATATTGTTGATGTATATGCCAGTTATCTGAGATGAAAACTGGACTATTTATTGTTTTTTCCCTAACAGATTAGACTTTTCTCCTCCCAAGTTCTTCAAGAATCAATGCAAGATCGACTACCAAGAAAAAAATGTAGGACCTTCTTTCCTGTTTGGATTCTAATTTTGGATTCATGTTTCTTTCTCACTCTGTTAATGTATATTGTCAGCTGTGACTTACGACATCGATAAACATTGTCACATAGAGATTGCTGCTCAAGTTTTGCGAGTTCCATCTAGACAAAATGGTACTTGACTTCGTAGATTTCTTCTTACTAGCCATTATATAGTAGCTGATGACGTCTTGCCTAGTTATTTCCTGTGAAGTTAATATTCCAGATTTATTTGTGAGCATAAAGTTATTTTCTAATGCTTATCCACTAAATTATAATTCATATGTTTTAGTACCTCTTTTGTCTTTGGAATGGATGAAGCATACTGTGCAGAGCATACTTAGAAGTGGAGAGTCAACCATAAGGGAAACTAAAAATTGTTTGGAATCCGAATCATTCATGAAAAAAAATGCTCTAATGATTTCAGTTGAATTTTTCTATGCAACCTTGATTGAGCAAAATCACTTGAAACATTTCAAGCAGAATGCACTGACAGAGAATATGGGCATCGTCTAATAATTAGTGGTTGGGTCATTTTAAATTTTTTATTTTGCTTATTTGCTAGATCATATCGTCCTAAGGACTCTCAATCCAATAATAAACAGCGTCTTCAAATTTTTGAAGTAGACTAACTGTTTCCATGTCCTTTAAGAAACTCCCTTTGATGTACTAAAAAAAATTTGAGGCATGGTATTCTCATCATAACCAATTTATGATTTTCAAGAAACTACAGTTTCTATGTCCTGAAGAAGCATGTGCTTCTCCCAATCATTGCCACTGCAACTAGGACTCTACCTCCTACTATATTAGTTGAATGACAATGCTTTCTTTTCTCTTATCATCCAATAATACTAAAGAGGTATACCAGCTTCCATTTTCTAAGATATCTTTTTATTAATAGATGGAAATCATGAGCTTTACCATTTAGAGGGGTTAATGGAGGGTCCAGCAATAGATAGCGATGGAGAGTGCTTTTCCTCAATCTCGTTGAATGCAACTTCTTTGAATACTGAAGCCTATTACAACAAAGCAGTTAACTATACATTGATGGTCACTTTTGTATCCTTCATCAAATAGTGACTCGCATCTTTTAAATCTTCTGTTGCACAGTTTGGAATCCTTCATTTGTTATTATAGATATCATTTCTTCAAGTTCTTCTGTTGATTAGACAAATGGAGCATAGCAATACTCAATCTGTGAGTAATTTGTTTTGTCCATATTTTGTAGCTGTCTTATTGCAACTATAGATATAGGAACTACAATTCATATAATCGTGTGTTTTTATTCTAGTTATTTTGGTTTCTTCTACTTGATAGGGTGCTGCTAAGGTTTCTATTCTGATGATTGGTCAACAAGCTCTTATGGATGCATATGTGTGCCTCTTGAATTTGACTTCTGGAATTTTAGTAGGTATGTAGATCTTATTATTTGGTTTTTCATTTATTATTTGGAAGAACAAGGGGCAGCACTTCTGTGTCACAGTTCTCATGCTTCAAGTTAGATTGAATCATGACCAGCACCATTCTCTGTAATTCTTTAAAAACCCTATGCTGTTAATTTCTTTTTCCATCTGACATCGATGAGGTTGAGGGGAAGAGCCGCTAAGCCATAGTTGATTTTTCACTTGCTTAGGGTAGTCTTACCTCAAAAAACTAAAGATGTAATGGCCTATTTGTTGACTTATTGTTAAACAACCCTTATGGTTAAGCCAAACTAAGTTGAATCGCACAGCAAATGATTGCACAATAGGAGAATAGGTAAATGGCACATAGGAAAAGAGTGGGATGAATTTATGTCTTAATGGTCTTTTAGATGTTATAGTTTTCTTGTTTACTGGTCTTGAATGATAAGGGACCCCCCATCTACTGGGAAGCATTTTAAGATCCACATGGAATTGAGTGTCATTCACAGTGTGATACAACAAACTCTTATCAGCAGTGTCCATGTATTGGTCCCATGCTAGAATAGAAAGACAATGTTTTCTCATGAACACATAAGACTTGCTTATTTTTGAAATCTAGATGATACTTGCTTAGCTGGATGGGTAGTGGATGCTTGTTTAATTATTTGAATAGTTGATGACTTAGGAACAGAGTAGTAGAGGATTAATTATCCGCCCATTATGTTCTCAGTTAGTTAATATTTATGGTTTTCTCATTACTCTCTTCCTTCCACCAATAACATGCCTGAATTTTCTGAAGCTATAACTATAATGCCACAAACTTATTTGGGAAACTGTGTTGATTTTTGATTGCAGAGTCCCTATTCAATGCTTTTGCAACAGCAGCTTTCTTCAAGTTTGTTGTTTTTTCAATTTTTGAGATGAGATATCTTCTTTCTATATGGAAAGCAAGAAGACCTTTGCAAAATGGTGAAAGCTGGGAAACTATGAGGCGCGAATTATCTGTTCTGTATAGCTGTTTCTGTGAGTAGTTATTCCTGCTAAAGAAACTATACTTCAGATTTCATTGTGTTCACAAGATGCTTGCCTATAAAGGCATATCGATTAATTTCTCCTCTTGTTGTACGCACGAAAATTTGTTAGGATTAATTTAATCAGCATGTACTACTGTTTCACCTCATATTAATTTCTCCTCTTGTACATACAGAAGATTGTTGGAGAAATAATTTAATTAGCATGTACTAAGGTTTCACCTCATCTTATTATAGAAAAATTTGATCTGTAACTCATTGGGAATGCCTGCAATTACTTGAGTTGAAATTAAACGTTTCTTGTACTAATCAGCAATGAGATTCCACCCATGTGTTTATAATACCCAAGCCTGATATATCAGAAACTTGTTATAACTAGGGAAATAAGAAACTATGGAACATAACGAACTTTGTCTAAGATTAACTATGTGTGTGAAGACCCTTTTCATTTAACAGAGATATGTGATCCATCAATTATGGAAGATAGGAGGCACATAACAAAGATGAATAATGTTGAACAATTCATGGTAGCCTGCCATATAAGAAAACACACCCAAATCAATCCATCATGGAGCCTTGGACTTTACCGTAAAACAAACGAGAAGTGAAGCAGCTAATGGAATTAATGTAGTAAAAGCTTAAACTATTTAAATAGGTTCACTACCAGTAATAGTAGAAAATGCATGAGCATAATTAGGATGATGAAATCAATAGGTTGTATAAACACTCTTTCAATACAAGTTTGCTATGATGGATGGTTGGTGATGCCAAAGTGAACCCATGATGGAGATGAACTATGACAACACCCACAACCTTCAAGACCTCGTCCACTAACATGAACAATAATTTCAGATGGAGTTGTGGAGGCTGTAGCTGCATGAACAATACAATCACAAAATTCATAGCTTTTGTTGGAGAAAGATGGTATTATGACATCTGCACATAGGCATCACTGAGATTCATCACGATTAATAAAAAATTTTTGCCACATGAAATTCTCCACTCTTGCAGTCTAAAACTTTGACACTAGGTCAGATGACTTTTGTGGCTATTAATTTTTGATGCAAGGAATTGCTGGTACAGCAGTGGCAGTCAATGGAAGTGAATTAGCTTCAGTTGGAGTCCAAGCTAAAAGTAGGATTTTCTTGTACTGATCAGTATTGAGATAATGTATATATAATATCTGAAACTCAAAATTTGTTAAAAACTAATACTGTAGGGACTAAACGCATCTATTCCGATAGTCTTTCAAAATTATCCAGACTACTCAATTTGAACTTCTTGGAAATATTATGACATTAATTACTTCCTCCTGGATGGCACCTGAACAATTATTGTGATATTTTAGATAGATTGATTACTTAATGATACAGTAGTGTATGACATATGCATTTCTTGTACGTACACCTCGGCTAACCTTATTGCTACAAGAGTGGCTTAACTTATTTTTTTCCCAATCTAGTGTATTTTTAATATGAAGATGCCAATTACTTGGTTTTGACGCAAATTCAAAAGTTTGTCTTTATTCTTAAACTAAAATTTTAGCTGCATTCTTTTAGTTAATTACATTTTGTAATTTTGATTCCTAGGTTTTCCACTGTTCCAGATATTTTCTATTTACTCAACTTAACTTTTGTATCTTACTAAATCAAGTTATGCTACTTTGCAGATGGGATTTTGTTAGGTGGCATCCTGCTAATATATCATCTACAGAATTTCTTGCGCTCTGTTATTTTCATTATGTACTCATTTTGGATACCCCAGATAGTGACTAATGTCATTTGGGATATAAGAAAACCCCTGCACCCATATTATATAATCGGGATGTCTGTTAGTCGCCTCGCCATACCATTTTACATATTTGGCTGTCCAAGCAACTTTTTGCGTATAGAGGTGGATAACTATTGGTGCATATATTTGGGAGTATTTATGGGATTGCAAGTAATGGTTCTCTTACTTCAGCATTATCTTGGATCCCGATGGTTCATTCCTCATCAGGTT
Source organism: Zingiber zerumbet (assembly GCA_037833815.1). Lineage (NCBI taxonomy): Eukaryota > Viridiplantae > Streptophyta > Magnoliopsida > Zingiberales > Zingiberaceae > Zingiber > Zingiber zerumbet. The sequence continues at coordinate 7,256 of JBBMJZ010384954.1, read as the reverse complement.
TGAGTTCTTTATTCATATGATATAGTCAGGAAACCATGGTAACACTTTTTTTTTTTTTCTGGAACAATAGTGTACATATTCTGACAATTTGAATTTGTCTATTCCTGCCCAAAGAAATCCCAATATCATGTTCAATACTATTAGCCAGTTGATATCAGTCAATATAATCTGGAACCTCCTGGAATCAGCAGTCTTCTTGCTCATCTTTAAATGTAATCTAAAAAGCTTTTCTTATCCTGTCTTTTTGCTCATTTTGCTCTAGCGCTTGGGGAATGAGTGAGTTACATGCCTCGTGCATAATTTGATGTTTGGATATTCTCCTAGAGTTCGAGGATTTGAGAATGACATAAACTAGTATGCCTAGAATTCATGTTGGATGATGGCACAAATACAAATATGTTAATCTTCATAAGACATTATGAGTCTCAAGATGGGTGGTTACATATCTCAAGTTTTAACGGTTGTGGTTATTGGCAGATGCTTCCTGAAAAGTACTGCTATTACAGGAAGTTTGAAAGTCATGCATCTCAAGCAGCAGATTGTGTCATTTGCATGGCTACCATTGACTTCTCGGAAAACTCAAATCGCTATATGGTAAAAATCAGTCTTCCAACAAGAATTTAGCTTTGTGCATCATTCTTATCTACTTCCTTGCTGATCGAGAATACACCATGAGAATATATATCAATCATGTTTTGGGCATGCAGGTGACACCTTGTGATCATTGTTTCCACTCTGAATGCTTACAGAGATGGATGGATATTAAGATGGAATGCCCGACATGCAGGCGTGCTCTTTCCCCAGCATAGATCACCGTGACCTTGCTCTTTATCATATGGTTGCTTTGTACAGGCAGTGAACAAGCCAGGATTCGTTGTTCTAAACATTAGACCGGAAAATTTCACTATTGCTTGAAAGAAAACAGCTTGTAACTCTCAACTCTTGAATTAAATTGCAAAGACTGATGGAGAAACTGAAAGACATTTCTCTTTCTAAATGTACTATAATTTCACACGTCACACCAACATAATACTGTACATATTTCTTGTATTTAACAATTGCAAATTGGTGAGAAAAGCTTGGCCGAGTAAAGGAAGACACTGAAAATCTAATATTCGTAATCGTAATGGAGAAGATAGCTATCTAGGAAGTAGTTTTGGTTACCTAAATAATGCCTCAATTTGCTCATTAATTGCTTGTGGCAGTAGGCTTCTTCACGTGCTATCGGGTGTAGGCCTCTTGTTTATTAAAATGAGCATGGGTTGACGTGTTCTCTTATAATGGTCTAATGGTTAGTGTATGAGATACTATTATCATGAGATATAGGGTTCGAATTTCAGTATCGTTGAGGTCCTCATGCACTAATCATTATTCTAAAAGCTAGTAGTCATCCGTGATTTACCTTCTTTGTGTTGACTCTGGAACGGATTAGCGGGGGCATTGGAGGCGATTGTAGTTGTCTTTTGCCACCATGAGTACGGGTTGACGTGATTTTGGGTGGAGGCATCCTTGTCTAGTAGCATGCCCATGGATAAGGGATAAGGGTTTACTTTAATAGATTTTAGGGTTAATTTTTAGTATGTATAAAATATTTATTCGGTGATTGACCTTTTCATATAAAAGGTCAGTGTGTTAAGGTACAATGTCTTCTTATGATTTATCTATCTATATTTTATGGCGGAGTTGGTGAAACTTGGTTGGGATGAACGATATCATCTTTTACTTTAATCACCTTTTACTTTAATGATTGAAATTATATGATCTAGGTATAATCGAGTTGATATTTAGATAATAGATTATCATATGAGAATAAAGATTGAATAATCTCCTTGTGCAAAGGGTTGTACTAGGGTAAAATAACCTCCATGATTTATCTGTTTATATCTTATCGTGAGGTTGGTGATACTGACTGCTTGGGGTGAGTGACATCATTTTTACTCCAATGATTGAAATTATATGGCCTGGACAAAACCAAGTTGGTGGTATGTAGGTGGTAGATTATCATATGAGAGCAGGGATTGAATTCCTAAGAACAACCCTTTGAGGAATAAAATTCCTCCCATCTGAAGAGGTCACCCAGTCACACCATGATTTACTCCTTTCATCTCAGTGTGTGGCCAACGGTGATAGACACTTGGGGTGAGCGAGTCATTTTTTGTAGCATAATTGAAGTTATATGTTTCCACGGATATAATTGAGTTACGTTGGTATTTATACGATAGATTGCTATATGAAAACAGAACTCGAATTCTTGAGAAAATAATTTTTAAGAATAAAATCCCTCCTAACTAGATAGACCGTTCAATTATTATGATTTAATTCCATAAGTTTTTCTTCTGTTATGTAATCTGGAAATAAACAATGAAAAACCCGCCACATGAACATAATATCTTTTTTACTGCAATCATTCATGTGTACCAAACACAAATCTCAAACATAAAATCTTTGCCCACTAACTTTGTTATCCACGTCACATGCCGTTTATGACTAGCTAGCTGCTCATATGTATGCTCACCATGATCTCAGGACTCCTTCCACCCCCAAAAAGACCCGCCTATTTATTGCAAACTTGATGAAAAATGCTCCGATGTAACGGTAAAATATTTTCTTAATTCCTCAAGAATTTAATGATTGAGTTTTAATTTTAATAAATTATTAGATAATTTTTTTTTAATGAATGATTAACTTAAGAATGTTAGATTGATGGGTTATTTACTACGAGTATATTTTTTAATTTATCCTAGTGACATGTGTAAACGTAGGACCGAATCCGTACTTAAAATGGATATCTCATGCCAGCTTAAAAAAAAAAGGACAAAACAAAAATCTATCATTAAGAAAGTTTTGATGAAATACCTTGCCTATCATAATCATAATAGGTCTGAATTCTTTGCAGTCCAATAATTTGATCATAAATATCCAGTGTCCTATGAATTGACTTATCCTATACCGCTTTAATTTGTCTAAAGTTAGGTAAGTTATAGCTACGCATGACAACTACTTGTGTTGTGACATTACTAACTCTCAACCACATCACTCATTTCAAAACTAAATACTCTCATGTAATCAATTAGGGGTTAAAACAAATTCATGGTACACACTCATACGATTCAATCTCATCGCACGATCGATCAATATGCATTTCATATCTTTCGCAACCTTGTAGACAATTGCTTGAATCGCTTAAAGTTTCGTTGCCTTCAATATATATATAATCTTGGCATAGCAATAGCCATGTACTTAACTCGGAGACCGATCGAGGTTAATTAATATATATTGAAGTGGGTGGCTCATATATAGCCACTCAACAACCCTCAACTTGCACCTCTCCAACTGTACGTACATGCCTTTACTAAATATTAAGCTCCCAATTATCATATCAATTCCCACACGCAAAGCTAGCTAGCTAGCTGTGTAACAAATGCCCTAATCAAACAGTAGTTGTAAGCATGCATAGATGCCATTGACATCCATAAAGGAGGTGGCCATATCCTAACCAATCCATCAAGCACGTTCCTCAACTTTGGCTGTGTGCATGAGCAGCTCATCAACTCGAATACTAGTTTTTACAGAGGAATCCTACCATTTTCAATTGCCAAAATCATACGCGATCATGTAGATGCTACTAAATCACAAGAAATTTAATACAGGTTAGGACGGATATATGGACCCAGAAGATAACGTGACAGTTAAAATCAAGATGACGTAACAGTCCTACTCCAAAAGGAGTAATATCCCCTCGTTTGGCTGGATCAGTTCCCCAGTGTTAAAATCCTAGGGTTAACCAGACCGGATTTTAATCCGGCCAGGGGAAGATGACCAGTTGTTAAACCGAGCAAACAAGGGAGTATAATGTCACAAAGGCGACCAGATCTTAGAGAGGTCAAGTTTAAGGCTGGCCGGTATTACATAGCGGCTGGAATGACTAACTCATTCTACAACAATCATAAATAATAGTGTTCATGTGCATTCGCCCGTTCTTAAAGTCGGACAAATATGTATGCTCATCAATTCCCATATGTATGACCGACCAAATAAATCTCGGTCGGGATAAAAGCGTCTGTGTAATCGGTCGGATAGAGCCCGTCTAGGATAAATGCACTCAACCTCATAAATTCCCATATGTATGACTGGCCAGATAAAGTTTGACCAGGAAAAAGGAGCTCAACCTCATAGATATTTCCAGGTGCTTCCGACCAAAGTGCACATACGCCCGGTCAAGCATGCGACACTTATATTTATGTTATTATTAATCTTCTGAACGGAATTTGTTATCAATAAAGGGATTCCTCAAGATCTTGATACACTCTACTATTTTCAACGAGTATACTAATGTGGCATAGAATATGATTGAACAACTTAATCTGACATAGGATAAGAAAATATGTAGAATGGAACTGAATGTCTCAATAAAAGAGATTGTCTTAAGAACCGACCGAGATATATTTAGCATATAGTACATCAGCCAAACAAGGATGCCGATTTAAGAATCGGCCGAGATATATTCAGAGTAGAGTACATCAGCCAAACAAGGAGACTGGCTTAAGGACTGATCAAGATATATTCAGCGCAGATTACATCAACCAAACAAAGAGGTTAGTTCGATTATACTTAATAAACAAGTAGCAAGCAATATTTTAGCAGTCTGTTAGAATTGTCGGGAAATATTCCTTCGGCACTTCTTGCGGAGGCTAGTTACGACGGCATACTCCCTCAACAATTTCATCAAGGGTCTAAAACATAAACGACAAAAGAGGCATTGGCAAGGTATGCATCATTTGGGTCTAAAACCTACGCTTGGCGTATCCACTATTGTTCTTCATTTCACTCGCCGTAGATCGTACTGACTTGAGCGTCGAAAGACCTTACAAGGAATCTTTTCCCTGGTCTTTCGTTACTAATACCTTGTTGAATCGTCTAAGTGTACACAAGATTTGAAGGAAATTAACTTTTGAAAGCCAAGAGGTCTTCTCTTTGTCAACGATCAAGCCATTGTCACTAGCGTGCCATCTCTTCATCTATAAGACAGGATCAAAATTAATTAAGAACTTCAAGTCTGTGTATAAATTCTTCATTTTAAAATTCAGACGTAAATAAAATAAAGAGACCTACGTTCTTTAATTCGTATAATTAATTATGTTATGTATGAATTAGCGTTTTATGTCTAAACAATATCATAAATACATATGTTGGAGCTAGCACATGTGGGTTTGTCTAAGGTGGAAGGTAAGGAATCGAATGGAATGGTTGATGGAAGAGATTCCTGCCAGCTAAAAAGAGAAGACGAAGAATGATGGAGTTTCCTTGTCCATCACTTCACAGCTTCAGCTGCACTTTCACACAAAAGGGCAGAGGCGTGTGGTATAGAATTAGAGTACTCAGAAGAATAATAATAAAAGAATCCAAATTTAAATATTAAATGGAACGAATATCTTAATGGTCAGTAGAAAAAACCATCTTCTTTTAAAAAATAATTGAGTAAAATTTAGGCATCTGAATTATCAGAAGTTTGTGTGGTGGGTGGGTTATGCCAACTAACTAGCTCAATTTAGTTTGATTCTTGTTTAAAAATTATACCAAAAAAAATTATTAAAAAAATCAAATCCATAAGGATTATGGGTGCAGAAGGAGATGCTTATCAGAAATTTCAAAAAGTGAATTGAATCAAGCTGCATGCTAGCTCATTTTAAGCAATTTTATCGACTAATGGTAGTTCATTTTCTTTGTGAATTATTGTGCTAGCTAAATATGTTGTGCTTGTTACTAATGTATTAGTTAAAGCATCCATTGCCCATGGAAGTGTAAAAGTAGTTAGAAGAGGCATAGTTGAATTGGTATTTGGTATCTAAGTAGTAGACTTGAGTTTTTGGATAAGGATTTAAGTCGTGAATGTGGCAAATAACCCATTCATTTAGGTGTCTCAGTAGTTGATTTATCTTTTTTCATTTTAACCATGGACCCGATGATAAGAGACACTTAACGTGAGTGTTATTAATGGTGTCAAAAATAAATTTGACCTGTCAATTCGACTTGAGTTGATCCAAAAATATTGGATTAGAGTTGCAGGTTTTCGGGTTCAGGTTAGATTCAGATTTTGGATTGCATTAGGTTCGGATTGAGTTTAAGTTGATCTGAATTTAGGATTTAGGTTTTTTGTTGAGATTAAATTAAATTTCATTTTAAAAATTTAGATGATACTATATAATAGCAGAAGGTTAGTATGATAATGATGAAATATTAAGATAAAAGTAAAAAAAAAATATAGAAAAATAGATTTTTTTTTAATCGGGTCGGTCAGGTTATTTGTGTTGGTCGGATTGTCTGGATTCGAGATCAGATTCATGTTTGAATTTCAGATTGTGTTTGAATTTGAGTCAAATTTGAATTAAGATTTTTTTATAATATCTCGTTTCGACTTGATCTGATTGAACTGATTCGATCTATTCGAATTGACATCCGTAAGTGTTATCATGTAAAAGAAGTAGAAGCAGAAGAGGGGTAAGTTATGATCCAGACATCCATGATTTAATTTCTAACTACGATTTATTTATAGAATTTTTTTTTTCCAAATAAGACATGTAATATTGAAATATTAAATTTTTGGGCCGTCCGTCGTAAACATTTTCGATTTATCCTGACAATCTATATAAAAAAAATTTATATGACTAAATCAGCCACCTCTTTACTATGATCTGATTCATTATTTTATTTTTAATGTAAAAGTAAGTAGAAAAAAAAATTAGCAACCTTTAACTGCCTCGACTATCAATGTGACGAAAATAGGACACATTATTAGTTGGCGCAAGCAATTGTCATTAGAGTTTACCTCGTGTCCTCTTCAAAGCCTATAAATAAATAAAAACTTTATACAATTCTCTCACTTTAGCTTAAGTTTTTGTCAAAAAAATTCTTCAACAAATAAAGTATAATTTTTTACCAAGTCAATATATTCCTTATGGTACATAATTAAGTTTTGATAAAAATACATACCTTTTCAATATTTCATATATCTTTATGCACCAAAATATATATATATATATTTATTGTCTTATAATATTTATATACTCCAATTCAAATAATTCAATATATTATAATATTTTGTGCCTATATAAACACTTTTGTGCTTCTCTGCTTTCTATTCCTTTCCGCACTCCACACAAGGATCGGAACATGTGCCACTCCAAGATTAGATCATCCGATGCCGCATCGCCGGCGATCGACGGCAGGCAAGTTCTTCAGCCGCCCTCCAACCGCAT
>JBBMJZ010384925.1:0-15476 GCA_037833815.1 Zingiber zerumbet | reverse complement strand
TTTCTCCTCTTCGGCTCCTCCGCCGCCGTCGTCGCCGGGCGGTACGACCCCGCCCGCGCGGATTCCGTCAGCAGCTCCCACATCACGCGCACGTCCTCGTACTCGCACGTGCGCACCTCCCGCCTCAGCCTCATCAACCCTGCGGGAAATCAAGAGGTGGAACGAGATCGAGAAGGGTTAACTCCTCCGACGACGTCGTCGCGTCGGGTTGGGGGATCGGGGAAGAACTCTCACCGGATTTGCGAAGCCCGAAGCGGAAGGCGACGCCGTCACATACTCGCCTCGCCGGAGAGACCATTCGAGCCCACCACGCCATCTCTCCTCCGGCCGTCGCCGCCTGATCGCCGAGAAAAAAATAAATAAAAAAATAAGATAGAAAGAGACGGAGGAGGGGATGAGGGAGTTTCTCGTTCGAAGCCCGTTTTAAAAAGGGTTCGAAACGCACTCCCTGAATCTCGATTCACCGGCTGATCCCCTTCCTCCACCGCCACGTGACGGTCCCACCGCGCACAGATATCCACACTACCGCTCCCAGCAGCAGACGCGTGTTCGGTAATGTAAGATCGTACGGTGCAGGTCGATCTGACACCGATCAGGGTTCACTTTCATTCAGCAGGCGTACCCGCTTGGTTACTCACGTGGGGATTGGAAGTTTGGCTTGACTGGAAGTGGGTTCCGGTGCGCGGGGAATGAGACTTGGGAAGCTGCGGTTTGTTGGGGTGGTTCGAGCCGTTGAGAGGCAGGAGGATATCTAAAAAAGCAAGAGCCAAGAGACAAATGGGGACCACTAGTATAGTAGTATTATTGGCATCGCGGTCCATTCATTCATCATTTAAATTTAATCTCTCAATTCATTAACAAATGTGGTTATTTAACTAATTACTTTATATCTTCACCATAGTATTTTGACCTCTTGTTCCCTCTCACCTATCGATATATAAACACGAAAAGATGCATGTTGCCCCCGTGGACTGGATCAACCGATTAAGGCATGGCTCTTTGTATCATGGAACGAAGGGTCGACGGTCTGTAGACGCGCACTGGATTAATAATCTGGGCCGGCTGTGCTAAATTCCTGAGACACCATGCTTTAACCGGTCCAGCATTCACCGCTGGTTTACCCCTCCCTCCTAGGGTTCCTATGGGGCCAGGCCTAGGGGGGCCGCTAGACGGTGGAACCCACCTTTTTGCATCACGAGAAGATGTATATCTATCTACGATCCAAGGTAAATGGAAGAGCTTTCAGTATCATTCAGCACTAGTAATATCTTCCTCTGTTGTGTTTGCACGCAAGAGATGAAGCAAAAGAGCCATCCATAAAAAAGATGAAATCAAATTTGTCAATTTTGTTGAGCTTAATTTTGATGTTGTTATGAACCGATAACATCTACTTAAATTTTGACATAGTTTAAAGCTTGTCCAGAGAGGACTTCATAGCCAACATTTTTTAAATTGTGTTGGGGACCAGAAGACACACTTGATAATTGATTTTGTTGATCGCTAGACTCAATATTTTTTTAATGGAAATAAAATAATAATAATAATAATAATAATAATAATAATAATAATAATAATATGGGCAAAATGGATCTATAAAAGATATTTCAAGTACTTCCCTCCTTACGTGATTTCAACGCAAATAATTGGAGAGAAAAAATATAGCTCTGCAATTCACACCTGGCACACATTAAAAATGACTATTAAAAATGTGAAACTTAACTTAGAATGAAGGATAGCAAAATAAAAATAGATTAGAGGTAAAATAATAAAATTACTAAGTTCAACAAATAATAAGATGAATTATATCACAAAAAAAATTAAATAATTAAACTATGAATAAGTCTTAAGTAGTAGGGGGTCAAAGATTGGGAAATGGAAGTTGAGCTAAATTAAACCACCATAACATCCACCAATCAATATATCCTTGTCAGTCATCATCTAATGTATATTTTATTAATTTTCACACCCATATAGTATTGTTAATTGGTTTATCTAGGAGTTTTATAATTCACAATATTTATAATTGCCCAAATATATAACATTAGTAAAATACACATGAACGATCAATATACATTGACAATTACCACATATCTATTTAGTCAAACAATATTTGTCCATTTCTCTACTTCTCCCTCAAACTACTTCTGGAAAGCGTTTTAAATTACTAACTATGAATGAATTTCTTTTATATTTGGCTTTAAAAAGAGCCAATCAAAATTAAAATAAAATTCAACAAATGATACTTTTGTTTCGATCAAAAATTAATATACAATTGGAAAATCATTTGATTAAATATAATGCGCATGACGTATATAGATTTAATAAGAAAATTCATGCGCCTCGAGTTAAGTTAGGCCGTTCTTTTCTATCCATCAAATGAACTGCATGCCTATGACAACCATCTGAGCTGAATAATTCGTAAAACAATATTTAAAAAAAAATGACAACCCTGCAACACACTTAACAATTATTTACTCATCGTTAAAGCGTTAGACATCGTTGAAGAAAGGGCGAGAAAAAACACAAGTAATTTATTTGACATAAAAATGCGCTCACGATAAATATGCAGTCTGCTACTGTTCTGTAGTTTGTCATTTTGCATTAACTTTTTTAGAATATATACGTATATATATAATCAAATTAACAACAACAACTCGTATGAAATGGTTTAAAAAAAAAAAAAGGAACTATCATCACACAAATACACATCAAGTTCCACTGGTTGGCTCAATCACAATGATCTGCCCATTGCACATGCAGTAAGACTTCAGGAACAGTGTTCACAGATATTACAACTTCTCATAACACACGAGAATTGAAATGAATAAAAGTAGCAGCCGCTTCACTTTAAATTCATGAAATAAAAAGATGGAATGTAACTATAATATAGAAGAGCTGTTCCATTGCTGCAGCATTTGCAAACACCTTTGTACGTATCATTCCTCGAAACTAAAGGCTGCGAAGCTACCAATTCTAGGAATTGTTTAGCCTTAATGCGTAAGGAAATTGCATAACCTCCCTGCAAAAGTGGATAGTAGAAGACAAAAGAGTAGGAAAAAGAAGGTGAACTTACATCAATGCAGATATCAATCTTTGAAATAACTGTCTCTCGTTGAATTGCTACACAGTCGATGCCAACATTCATAATATTAATTCTAAAAGCTCAACATAAAGAGTAAAAACAAGTAGGAGAAAGAAAAAAAGAAAGGAGGATGAATCTCAGATATTGCTAAAAGTTACACAAGTTTAACTTTACATGTACAGGATGGTAGGTAGGCTTGATCATTACGAGGAAAAAGGATGAAACTTTCCCTACCATGTTGACCTGGATCTCCGAGTGATTTTGCAGGGTAAAATTATTCTGCTGTTTGCAATCTTGTGATCCGATAACAGAGGGTTAATTTCCCTGCTTGATGCAATAAATGGTGTCACGTCAGTCGGATGACTGTCGATCAATAACATAATAAAGCATTAAATCATTCACTTGATCCAATCTGAGAAGTCCTAACTTTCACACAGCAAACTTTCAAGGAAAAAAACTGATCTCAACCATCTGTTATCCAGTTAATTACTAAATCAATCCAAGAGGCTAAACAATAAATGCCCCTCTTGAGAAACAGATTCAAATAATTCACAATGAATATTTACACAAAAAAATATGTGATAAATCAGAAACAACCTCCCATGTTTTATCTACAAGCAGCATACATGTTAATCAACAACCAAGTACAAACATCAGCAAACCAAAAGAAATAATGAGAAAAAGGAAGTCTAGTATGATATATTCAAATAGTTGCATCCTATCAGGAGAAATAAATCAAAATTCAAATTCATTATAGCGAGAGAAAAGCAATAAGTTCAATAAGTAATAGTGGTTCAAAGCAGCAAATCAAAAATGGTTTGATGCAGATCCAAATGATCTGTCAGATCAGTACTTTGTCTGATGTACCAGAACAATTATTCATCATCAACATAACATGTTTGCTCCAACTGTTTATAGCCAATTACATGGACTTTTATCCCCAAATAAACTCTGCAACATTCAGATCTCTCAAATCCCTTCCGACTTCTGGCCCAACCATATCAACAATGAAATGATCTAAAATATTTTTTTTTTAAAGATTATACCACCCATACTACAGCCTACCGGAATTAGTTGGCACAAACATGGCTTGATGATGATAACCGCCTATGTGATACTAAATCTTGTATACCACTTGCACGGTTGCACCATAAAAAAAACATTCTTTACTGCAAACTATCTGAAATTGGCAGTTCATGCACCTAACAGGACTAGTAAATTTCAAGCATATTGAGGTTTGCAGTATGAAATTTAAACCCTACTATGAAAGGAACATCAGAATAACTTCCATTCATAATGACATGAGTTCATATGATTCTATCCCCTCGGGACTGTCTTGTGGCTAGTACATGAGGTGTTGCCACCATGAGGTCTAGGGTTTGAATCTCGGCAAAGCCGAGATAAATGCCTCCCTTACGTGCTAGTCACTATTCCAAAGGCTAGTAGCCGCCCATGATTTACCTCCTCCGTGTTGGCCCTAGGACGGGTTGGCAGGGGCACTGGAGGCGAGCATATTCACCTTTTGCCACCATGAGTTCATATGATTCATTTTCAAACAACTAAAAACACACATTAGATGCCAAAATATATATTAATAAACCAAGCCAATTTTCAATAATACAAATATACAGATCTATTCCATAACAACTGAAAAACAAAGTATATGCAATTAAACACCTAATAAATGTGACAAAGGCCATCACATTAAAGATGTTTTGAAAAGTGCAAAAGAAAAACAATTTGTAACTGAAGTAGAAGCAGTATTTTGCTATGTTCGTTGTGCAAGGAACTATAACAAATATACAGGCAAGGTAATCCTTAGTTCCCTGATTTTTTGCCTCCAAGTTTTGCTAAGGGATGTATTTGAAGCAAATCCTACTTCCTCCTGGGTGTTTGTCATTGGTGTATGGTTTGCTTAACAACACTCCTTGACTTTTGTATATTTACTTCCCCATATAAAAAAAGAAAAAACATATCTGCAAGTAGAATTGATGTCATTCTTTGGTCTAGCACAAGTGCTGTTAAGCTTGTTAGGACAGCTATACGTACCTTTATTCAACATCTTTTGGTTTCGCACAAAGCATAGGGAAGTAAAGTGAGAATGTGGTCTTTAAAACTTAGTGTGTTCGTGGAATCTATACAGTAAGCTTTATAGACATCAAGAAGCACACATAATCATCTAGAATCTCAAAAAAAAAGGCAGATGGAATAAAATTCCAGTGCTCATTATCCTTCATTATTGATATAGAGCACTATAATAATATAATGTCAAAATAAAAAAAAATAAAAACTTACCCTTTATGATTGTCCAGATTCATTAGACTCAGATCTGCACTTAGCATGGACAATAGGACCCAGTTGAGACCTATCTAACCCTTCAACATATCCATCTGGGGCATTCAAATACACAGCCCCTTTATACATCCATTCCTCTGTCTCATCACTGTAGAAATCCTCAAAGGGCTCCCCACATAACGCACAAACATTCTGATTTTCGTCTGCAGGAACTGCCATCTCTTTTTCTTCCTTCTTCTCTGCAACCGACTCAACAGGAAGAAACCCAGGAATGACATCATTTCCCAGTATTTCTGCACCACTAAGCCATTCTTTTGCACTCACAAACCACTTCCGAGAGGGTTTTTGTTTACGATTCCTTGATATTCGATTCTTAGTTACATGCCAATCCATGTGGCTACTATGGTCTTCTTGGCACTTGAAACGCAAACCACATGTTGTGCATTGTCTTGGAAGTTCACCATACAAGGAATTGATTGCAGACTCATGTCTCACCTTCAGAAGTTCCAGATTAAACTCAACACCCAAAGAATCCTACAAAGTTACACTAAAGAGATGAAAAATGTAATATCATTTTCCAACAAAAAAGAAGTTGCACATCTAATAAGAGAAAAAGACGTTACTAAGAGTTTGAAGTACCTGAGGTTGAGAATTTGAATTCAATGATATTAACCCCTGTGCCATGAGACTGTTGATAAGGCCTGAAAATGCACTAGCAGGAGAACTTGACATTGAGGAACTTATACTTTGAGATATAGGTCCGGCTTGAGACGAGGCAGGAGGTGGTCCACGAGGCAAAGGAGGTAGAAGGCCACCCCTAGCATGTAAAGATGCATCAGATGCACTATATGTTTTAGAAAATGGAAAAGCAGAAGCCTTAGCAACCCCATGTCCTAGTGTTGGTAACAACTTCAAGGGCTGACCAACTGAGTAAGAAGAAGCATTAGCTTGCCCAGGTGGAAGAACGTTTAGGTATGTACCCTGAGACTGTAGAGGTATAGGGAAACCCTTTTCCTTAGCTTGCTGACTCAGATGGGGTACACCAGGAGGTTGGTAACGCAAAGTAAGCACCCTAAATGGATCTGAGTCCTTACTGTCAGTTAGGTCATATTGCTGCTGGGGCACAGATGAGTGGGATCCTTGAATCAGTGTTGGCCTATTAGGTTCTGGAACATCAAGTGAACTTCTGTTTGGACTTTGATTTTGCGATATAGGAAGCAAAGGCAGTGACTGTGATATATGACCAGAAGTCAAGACTGTTGGAGCAGGTGAATATGGTCGTTGGACTGAATGCCTATCTATGATAGAATTATCTATTTTAAAGGAATCAGCATGATCATTTGATGATCTAAGCATTGGAAATTCAATATCAGGCAAGGTGTCATTTGGAATAAGAAGTCTCTGACCACTCATCGGTGTCAGTCCTCTTGCAGCAAGAGGAAGCATTTCAGCAACCTTGCTTCGTGACCTAGGGCTCAGGTTCTGCTGTGAAGGTGGTGGCAACATGTAATTCAATTTCCCACCATCTCGAATATGGCTGGACTCCTGATAATGAGGCAACATGTCCATCTGATTTATCATAGCATCCCGAGATTTCACTAATCCAGGTTGGGACTGCAACAGACACAAACCCAAACCAGTCAACAAAAATGGTGAATAAATAACAAGTGAAAAAACTAAAGGAGCATTGCTATTAATTGATAACGATAATAATGACAAGAAATTAAATATTGAAGGTTTATCAGTCGGAATTAATGTCTCAATCTGCATAAGCTATTGTAGATTTCACTAGTCCATGTTGGAACTGCAATAGATACAAACCCAACATAGTCAATTAAAATACTTAAATTCATTATCAACAATACTAGTGAAAAAAAGTAAAGGAGCATAGCATCTATTGGTAACAATAAAAATGACAAGAAATTTTGATATTTCAAGGTTTATCAGTCGGAATAAGTGTCTCAATCTGCACAAGTTATTGTAGAAATTTAAATAAACTATTCCCATTTGTTCCTGAATAATATAGTACAGGAAACAAGAGGCAATTAGAAATTGCCCAAGCATCTTCTACCTTAATAGACAGAATACTTGAAGGTTTAGAAATTTTCAAACAGATCAATTCTTAATCACAACCCAAGCAAATAAACCACAAGCTATACCTCAAAAAATGTGAACATCCTGATTAAAAAGTGTATTCCTATTAAGCAACTGTTCAAAGAGCAATTTCTATTTAATTTTAGATAAAATCCCATATCCAAATTTTCATCCATGCATCCATATTCTTGTGGAACCAGATGCTAAAGATGCCCCCATGCTTTTGCCAACATACATATGCATACTTCTGCCACAAAGATTAAATGGGATGTAGGAGTGGAACCTGCAGACATTTTCAAAGCAAGTTTTTCTGAGACATGTTTGGATTATGACAAACCAATCTGATAAGAGCTATGATAAGTAACTTGGTAGATCTAAGAGCGTGAATTCAAAATGCTTCAACCTAGGTTAACAATGGTAGTAGACCAATGCAGCATATAGATGTCAGCTAACTAACTATTCTCCCACTTATGTTTGGGGGCAAATAATTTTCGCAACACAATTACTAGGGTTAAGAATTAATACAAGATACATGACTTGGAACTAGTTTTTCCAATAATCAATTTTACCAAGTACCAAAGGAAACAGAACAAAAAGAAAAGATCAAGGGCCATACTCCAATGGAAGCAATCCTATCGTCATTATAAGAGGGATCATCAGCATGAGACAGCTGGGCATGGCCAGGCCAACTACGCCTTGAAAAATCTGATTCTAACAGTGCAGGATTAGGTTTTGAAAAGCCCTTTCTGATGCTAAAGTTTCCAGCAGTCGGCTCAAATGCTGGTAAGCTATTTCTCCTGCTTCGATCAGATAGAGTTGGACTCATATCCTCCCAAACATACTCCTCTTCATCAGTGTTCTTCCATTTTCTCGTGGCTGCTTCACTTGCTATGTCATTCATATCAAGGTGCCAAACCTTTGAATACTTCTCATGAGCAGATACTCTTCCTCTAGGATTTCCATATGCATCAATCAAGTCTCTAGGATTCTGTTTAACATAGCCATTACTTAAGTTGTAAAGCCGGGGATCTTCACTCGATAGTCTTTTCCTATCCATCCAACCACTCATGTCACCGACTCTTCCAGAAGTATATCCACCAGAACGAGATGAAGAAGCCCTTCCACCAATCACCTTTGAAGCATCAACATGGGATCTCAGAATAGGTGGCGATATGGGTCTTTTCAGACCAATTCTTGGAGGAGATCCAGGAAATGCTATTTTATTCTTCAAATGGGCAATTGATTCCCCTTCTGTATCAAGGTGCTGAAGTGGCAATTCAGGTTGATCAAAATCATATTCACTGTGGCGTGCAATAGGTTTCTGTCCATAAACTTGTATACCAGTAGGAAGTCTTGTTTGTGGTATACCCTGCCAAAAGATTGAATCGTGATGAGTTCCTATCTATAGTAGAAAGGTTTACAAGAACACATGTTCAAGTACATTAAAAGAGCATATGAAAACAATGAGAATTCCAAATCTTAGAACTTTTAAGGACTGCATTCAGATAAGACCACAAGCTCTTTAGGGATGACTATATTGAAAACCACAATAGTCTTTCTTTACACAACAACAAGAAGTCTTATCCCACTAGGTGGAATCAGTCTAAAATAAATTTTATCTTGTTTTCTTGTTACTAAATCTTTTTGATGTGCACATGTCATTATTTCACATCGCTTAACTAGAGTATCTATTGATAACTTTCCCTGCCCTTTCTTTCTTTGCTCTTGCCCAAATGGGACTGCATTTGCTTTGGGACCCTACTCTTCTGTCAATAAATTAGCCTTTCTTTACACACTAGTGATAATTGAAATATGGAAAGTTATAGGCAACCACATTATTATGTTTAAAGTTTACTCCAATGAACTACAGAACCTTCCTATACTTATCTAGAAATGCATGTCTAGATTATCATTTCCCAAGACTCAGAGATTACTATTTGTTGTAGTTATTATATGGCTTCTGAAAGTTCACCTAGACAGATCAATCTGATGACTTAGTAAAATCAATCGAGAAGGGAGATAAAACATATGTTAAATAAAGATAATTGCTGAACTCTAATCTTCAATTTCACCAAAAGTTAATCCATATTAAAATAGTAATATAACAACGTTTCCCCTTTAATAGGTTAGAACAAATAAAGATAATGTAGGAGGTGAACCACACATGAAATTTATGAGTTTCCCCAGACCACCCATCAGAATTTTCTGAAACACGTCCTTCCAAGTGTTCAACTTGAAGATCAGAAACCTGTGCACGGTTACTTGTGTCCACTTCATGTATCTGTATTGTGACAAAAATCAGCTTAAGGAAATAATGGACAAAAAAAATTACAAATAATATCAACACCAAAAAATTGAGGGATAAAAAAACACTAATTCCTTTGGTGATAATATAACTTCTAGATCAAGTGACCAAAAGGGGATGATTTACCAATTATCTAACTTTTTCCGATGATTTCAAAGAGATACATTTATAGGATAGTTCAATGATACATGTCTAGTGCATCCTTATGAAGTATTATGGTGAACGATGGTCAACACCTCATTTTTAGGCTGTTTTGCCTACAGGGTTTCTGTTATTGCTTCCTTAAAATAATAAAAAAAGGACAGCCCGATGCACGAAGCTTCCGTCAATGCAGTGTCCCAGGGAAGGGTCTATTGTACGCAGCCTTACCTGCTTTGCAAAAGATTGTTTCCGAGACTTGAACCGGTGACCTCCAAGTTTATGTTATTGCTTCCTTATCCCAATATAGTTTGTGAAAATTCATATTAGTTGCTTCCAACAGATCTTCAAACTCAGTTATCTTGGATGTGATTTATATGAAGTTGCATCTAAGTATTAGACAAGTAATTTCATAAGGATTAATCTCCAAAATGAATTCTTTACATTCTGTAGTTTCCTAAAGAAGTGCTGAAAGTAATTTCATAAGGATTGTTGTCTAAAACAAATTTCTCATATTATGCAGTTTCCTAAAAAAGTGTTGAACGCACCTTCAAATGCTGAAATGTTGTGAGCATTTCAATGCTAGTTCCGAGTGATTAGGGCATTGTGGCTTGAATGATACCAATGTAAGAATAAGAAACGAGTTATTCCTTTTGAATCATTCCACACAAAGTTGACTATTAAACAGGAAATAATTTATGGAGTAAAATATACCAGTGTAATCAAAATCATGCAATTGGAAAAGGTACAAGGGTGATAAAAATTGTGGGGTTATTATTAGAATCACACAATTTGATTTGAATCAGACACTAAACCATTCAAAACAAATGGATGAATCAAAGTGGGTTAAAAACGGTTTAATTTGATATGAACTTGGCAGATTTACAAGTCACATACAGTGTAAAAACATGGACATAAACTCGTCTATAATTGAAAAAATCACTCCCATAGTTTTCTAGGGTTAAAAGATTCACTTTGTTGCTATCTATTATTCAACGCTGTGCTTCATAACTCTTCATCTCTTCGAGCACCAATCTTCCAGGCTTCTTCTTGGAACATCTTTGACTCTTCAAGAAAGTTCAGCATCCAGCATAACCTCAGACCTCATCCTCAACCTCAGCAACCTAAGCCAAAGAGCGAGCATGTTTTCTGTGAGCATAAGGATTCCAACGGGTACACAATTCCAAAGGTACCCCATCCATTCAAGTTGGCTTCAAGAACCCAGCTACGCCACTTGAAATTTTGATTTGGGTCAAGTTCAGGTTTACTTGACATTGTAGCTATGGGTGGGTATTCACATATTTTACCCATTTAAGTCCAGTACCCACAGGTCCAAATAACTGCTTATCGTATGTAATTAAACTAATTCGGGTAGTGGAAATTTACTCGGTTACGGATAGGGTACTACACAAAAATGCAGTCACTAAATCCACTGTCATCACATGGTTGTGCATGTCCTCTATAAAGACTAAAGAAAATTTAATCCATGACCTACTGACCTTCCTTAGTTGAGCACGTAATCAAGGCATTAACATGGTGGCACATGGGAAAAGCTTCCAATTTCATAGGTGAGTGCTTCCAAATTACTATATTGTCTTTGGTATGGTTTATTGAGTTTTAATAAACCGTGATTGTCAAGGTTGTTGAGATCAAAACGGCAAAACCTGATGTAGGAATGGTAAGCAAACATAGAATTTGTGGGTCCACAATATCCTAGCCAAATCCAGATCCTAATTGGAAACTAGACCATTTAGGCCAATCTAGTTTGTAAGACCATAAGATCCTAAAATCCAGATCACAATATTAACTATCATAATGCGATACATAGATGTCTTTATGTTACTTTTTTCATATATTTCAGAAGATAATTACAAGTTTGAGTGATATTAGACTAGCAATGTCTTTAGTTTTTTACACTTTACACTTTGATACTTGTAACCATGTGCTTTTGTATGAATAAGAAATTCATATGCATCATTAATACAGCAGAATATTTTTATTTATTTATATTTTTACATGAAATTTATGATTCACAACAATACAACTCAGGATTGCAAAATCCCCAAAATGATCAACGATATGGACATCAATTAGACAACATTGACATGCACCTAGACAAGAACATTTAGATAAGATGCATGGAACATAACAAAGAAAGTAAAAGGATATCATCTGGATGCTAAAAAAAGTTGTGTACTTAAACATAGAAACAAATTGAGTCAGCAAATGTTACAGACAAGGACATGGATAGAAATGTAACTAGGTAATTAATCTTACAGCAGATTGTTGTTGCCGCGCTTCCAAGTACTTTGGATTTACATGAATACCATGAGAAGGGTGAGGTGATGGGGATTTCATTGGCTTGTTGCTTATCATTGGTCTTTGATTGTCAGATGGAGAAAACTGGAGTTCATCCTCTATTTTCTGAAGTACAGAAGATGGGAAGACTTGTGACCAGGTCCCAAAAAGGTGGCGCATAGACAGATGCTGAGAAGAATCAACTTGCTTGTATGCAACACAATACACCTTCAATAAAGATATAATATCCATGTTAAATTTAAAAAAAAAAAAGCATTTCTATTTCATGTTCATCACTTAATATAAGCAAGCAATAGCTAAGTTTCACAGTATAGTTTACAAGAAAATACATATGAAAGAGGGTCTTCGCGCAGAATCAGTAGGCAAGAAAACTGGAACAAACACACTGATGTTATATCTTATGTGCGACAATTCATTTATCACCGGACCATAATTTTCATTTCAATTTATCACAAACTTAAATAAAAATGGTGATCACGGAGCAAGAATGTCAAGTCACCATGATGCTCACCTTAGGAAGCCGTGTAGCAAAAATTTTCACATAATCACGGCCTATGTTCTTCACAATGCTATCAATAAGGTATAAGGAAGGTAATTTTTGCTCCGTTGGGACCTGCACATAATGAACAAGTATAAATTCCTTTGTGTTTAAAGAGCACAGTTGTATTCTTAAGTGAAACAGATAAACCATGTTCGAAATGCCATGAAATATGAATAAATGGCCAAGTATTTCTGGATATCAAACATTCACTGATATTTTTAATAGTTGAGACAAGGTTACACTTTCCTTCATATTATAACCAAAAAATTCAAGAAAGGACCATGCCAAATGAACTATCAATGCATTCCATAATTACTTAGGCCTCAGTAGGAGTTCTAAACTCTAAAAAACAAATACAAAGTAGAACAGAAACCACACCACAAGAACACGAGTGCATATAGCTTCCGCTATCTCCTTGGCAAAATGAATTTTCTGCCCCGCAATCATTGTCAGTTCCGTGATGATGGGCTTCGAGTTGAAGGTAAGCTCTGAGAGAACGTCCTCGTAGCATCGCACCACGTCATCTGCTGAAGGAGGCGGGGGCGGGTCCTCTCCAGTAGCTTCCATCAGCTCTTCCTGCCTCTCCCGGAGCAAGGCATGGAACCGCTCCATGATCAGGGGCGCCGACGCAGCAGGCCGAGGAGGGCGGTCCCCCGCGGCTCTAAGATCGCGTGCGTAGTCCTCCATGCCTAATGCCGTAGGCCCTCCCGCTGACGCGTCTCTTCGCTCGTAGGTGGAATTTCAAGGGCAACGGTTAGGGTTTGGATTAGGATGAGCCATGGGGAAAGGAAAACGAAAAGAAAATGGAACTCGAGAAACGAACGGATTCATCCTCCGGTGCGATCCTCCGGTTAGGGTTTGGATCGGTATAAACCATTCCGGGGAGACGTACCTGATGAGTTAAATTGTGCATCCTTGAATTCTTTTGACAACGCCTCTTTCTTACTTACTTTCTTACCCAACTCCAACTATTGGCTAATTGATGTAGGACCACTATGAACCGGATTTACTGATCGGTATATACGTGCCGTTGCTACAAAGGGATTAATTGACATATCGTTGAAATTTGATTTTACGGCTCTAAAAAAGAGGAGTCAAATCGGAGTTTTTTTTTCCACTTCAGGTATATGTGGTTAATGATTTAGAGCCTATTTTAGAAAAAAAAAAAAGTTGGGCAATCTATTTAACTACGGCGATTTCCCAAACGGCACATATAACTTTTGTTTATTGCCCAAAATGCATGGATATTCATTTTTTATTGACCAAATCAAATTTCTTCCTCATTCTCTTTTCTATAAGAAGCCTCTTCAATTTGTGAAGAAAAAATATTCTGAACCACTTTATTTTTTTTCCTAAAAAATATATAGTCTTCGTTGAAGAGTTCACTTTCGAGGAGAGTCAATGGCTTTTCTCTCCCACCTATCAATCTCCGTCTCAAAGGTTGTGGTCATCACATAAGGTAGGGTCGTCGCCCCAAGATTGCAACCTTAACAAAGAAGCTCCTCCCTAGCACTATAAAAAAAAATAAATCCGTTATCTTAGCGGTCTTCCTAGTATCGGCCCCACGGATATGGAAAGAGATTCATGCAGGTACACAGATCATAGGTGCATAGCGGGGTAAATCCCAGGTCGTTAGTTCCTGAGAATCGACCCCTGACCATTACGTCAGATATGTCAGCACTATAAAGGTCGCATGGATTGTTGATACCATCCACCGTGTCATCCAAGTGAGAAAAAGAATGAGAAGATTACGGTCTAATCCTATGCTTAGATAGATGGTAGTAGTAATTCCTATTTAAGCTAGTCGCATTAAATTTGATAAGTTAAAAATGTGTTGATGTTCATATCTAAATTTTTAGTATTGTTATGCATCGTATATTAGAAACAAGTACTACTTAGTGGTCAGATATATGTTGTGTTTCTTTTTCATTTTACATATTTTGATGATGAAAGATAGGGATATATATATGAAATGTTGCCCAACGCTTCGTATGTGACCGTAAGCAACGCGCATATGTGGCGTTGTCAGCTCGATTTCTTTATAAAAAAATATTCCTTTTATTATCTCTCCCCTTCCACCTTCTAATAAAAAAGGAAAGCGAACGAATTTTCCCAAATCTAAATTTCCCTCGCTCTCACTCTCACTCCTTCCTTCGTCACCGTCGTCCGTCGTAGATCACTCCTGCTAGGCAAGCAAAAGCAAAGGCACTGCATGTTCTCGAGTTGGTTGGAAGCTCTCCAAAAAAGAAAGCCAAGGAATTTTCCCAAATCTAAATTTCCCTCGCTCGCTCTCTCTCTCTCTCGCTCCTTCCTTCGTCGCCGTCGTTCGTCGCAGCTCACTCCTGCTAGGCAAGTAAAAGCAAAGGAGAGCGGATCCTCTGGAATGCACTTTACGGTCCAGAGGATGGACCACTGTATTCATTGGTTGATTTGAATAGACCCCACCTGTTTAACAGGTGGGTGTCCATCCAAATTAACCAATCAACCTATGTGGTACATCCTCTAGTCCGCAAAGTGCGGACCAGAGGATCCCGCCTGAAGCAAAGGCACTACTTGTTCTCAAGCTGGCTGGAAGCTCTCTAAACTGCCACCGAACACATAGCCGACGCTGGTTTGCTTAGCACCTCTCTCCCTTCTCGATCGTAAGTCGTTCCACTTCATTGTCTGTTGTTCAACTCTGTACAATATTTTTATCTCGGATA
>JBBMJZ010384917.1:0-15477 GCA_037833815.1 Zingiber zerumbet | reverse complement strand
ATTAATTCTAAGATAAAAAAATATTATCTATAATAAATATATAAATTAGCATAAAGATGTTACTTTATATATAATAATTATACAAATTAATTAATTAATTATTATTTGTAAAAATATAAAATAATAAAAATATCAAAATATAAATTTAATTTATTTGTTTTTTTTAGAATTTTTATTTTTTTAGAATATTAGAATACATCTCTGAATTATTATTATTTTGTAAAAAAATTTAAATTAAATTTAAAATAAAAAATATTATAATATATATCTGAATTTTTATAATTTTTTTAAAATTTTAAACAGATTTCTTATAATTTGTTTAAAAAAATTTTAAATACAATTTAAACATTAAAAATTAATTTTTCATAATATTAATTAAAATTTTGATTTTTAAATATATATTTTATATATTTTAATTTTTATTGAGAAAATTTAATTAGGATTTATAAAAGTCTGTTTGGAATATCACACCTACCTTAGGAATTGTTATAAATCTAAATTATAATTTATTTTCTTAAACGCACGCACACGCGATCATGCCGCTCGGCAGCGGCGAATCGCAGGGGTCCGGCGGCGCTGGAGGCGTCCGGCGACTCTTTCGGCGCTGCTTGCAATGCATACGAGACGGGACACTGACGAATAGGGGAAATCGTAGCTCTGCCGCTGCTCGCTGCTCGCCTCGCCGCTGCTCACTGCTCGCCTCGCCGTTGCTCGCTGCTCACCTCGCCGCTGTCGCCTCACTGCTGCTAATCGATCTCTCGCTGGTACGTTTTATAGGGTTTTTGCGAGCGACAGAAGGAATCGATTCGATTCCTTCCGTCGTGCGATTTATCGATCGCGAGTGTCGCGCGTGCTGGCGCGCATCAACGCGGGTATCATGTGCCGAAAGCACAACGCCATGCCCGCGCGTATCACGTTCCGAAATCACTGCGTGTTGGGTGCCGGTTTCGGCCGGGCAACGGAATGGTAAAAATCGTCCGTGCTGCCCGGCACGAAACAACATTCTTTTCCTTGGAATGAGGTAATAATTTCTAATTCTTCATTTCAAGTTGAAATTGAATTTCATGATGATGAGGTCCTAAATCTTCTAATTAAAAAACTTGTGAGTGCATAAAACAACCTTTATATCCTCTTGCAAAATTCCTATCATTTGAACAATTTTCACCATCACATGAAGCCTTCTTGATTAACTTGAACACTATTGTCATTTATATCACCTTATCTGAGGCATTTTCCAATGAGAAATGGAAAGAAATGCAGGCATTATAGAAGACTAAACCTTAAGAATTACTCAAGTTGCCAAAAGGGAAGAAAAGAAACCGGTGTAAATGAGTTTATAGTGAAATATAGAGTAAATGGATCAATACTGAGATATAAAGCAAGATTAGCCAAGGGCTATAATCAAACCTATGGGATTATTATCTAAACTTTTTTTTCCTAGTTGTAAAAATGAATATTGTCAGAATTTTAATATCATTGGCAATTAATTATAATTGGGAATTACAACAATTTGATATCAAGAATGCATTTTTGCATGAAGAACTAAATACTACTACAACAACAACCAAGCCTTATCCCACTAGATGGAGTCAGCTATATGGAGCCTTCTACGCCATTGGGTTCTATCCTCCACTATATCATAATTTATATTTACATAAATTTTATCTTATTTTATTATTACTAACTAAGTCTTTTTTAGTCTTTCGCTTCCTCGTTTGTTATGCACATTTGTCGTAGTTTCACATCGCCTAATTTGAGCAGTTATTTGTCGTTTAAGTACATCTCCGTACCATCTTAAACGTATCTCCTAGAGTTTTTCCTCAATAGGTGCAACTCTGACTTTCTCTCTAATATTTTCATTTCTTATCCTGTCCATCCTTGTATCTGCACATCTACTTTAACATTCTCATTCTGCAACTGTCATTTTTTATTCGTGTGCTCGAGTTATAGCCCAACATTCAACTCCATATAATATATCAACTTTAATTGTTGTTTTATAAAAAATTTCTTTTAAGTCTTATAGGTACTTTACGATCACAAAGAACATCTAACGCTCTCCTGTATTTTAATGAGACACTTGTATTTTAGGTAAGACATCTCTCTCAATCACTCCATCCATTTATAAAAATGATCATAAATACTTAAAACTCTTAGCTATATACAACTCATCATCTTCCATCCTAATAATTATTTTATTACGTCTAATATTACTAAACTTAAATTTCATATATTCTACTTTACTCTACTAAACTTAAAACCATTCACTTCTAACGTTTCCCGCCAAAGCATTTACTCCTTCACGTGTCTCATATATCAAAACAATATCATCTACATATAACATGCACCGTGGTACTATATCTTGGATGTGTTCAATGAGTTCATCTATGATTAGTATAAAAAGATAGGACTTAGAACTGATCATTGATGTAACCATATAATTATGGGAAATGCTTTAGTTAATCTACTTAAAGTCTTCACTCTTGTCATTACATTCTTATACATATCCTTAATTAGTTCAATATATGTTATGCTAACAACTCTCTTTTCTAAAATTTTCCATATAATTTCTCTTGAAACTCTATCATAAGATTTTTCTAGGTCACCAAATACCATGTATAAGTCTAACTTTTGTTCCCGATACTTTTCAATTAGTTGTCCGATAAGATGTACAACTTCTGTTATTGACTTTCTTCCCATAAATCCAAATTGATTTTCGGTAACCGTGGTCTCCTTTCTTAGTCTTTTTTCTATTACTTTTTCACAAAATTTTATAGTATGACTCAGTTTAATACCCCTATAGTTTGTACAATTTTATACATTTTTTTTATTCTTATATAAGAGAACTAAAGTCCTTACCTTCCACTAATCAGACATATTTTTAATTTTCAATATCAAATTGAGTAACTTTGTAAGCTATTCAGTACCTTGTTCCCAAGGTAATTTCATACTTTTATCGGAATATTGGTCCAAATGCTTTTCCATTTTGCATATTATTTAAAGTTTGCTCTACTTCTAAAGTTTGAATTCTACAATAAAAATTAAAATTTCTATATTCATTTGACTTATTTAAATTACCTAAGTAACTTGGTCATCTAAACCTTCATTAAAAAGTTGATGAAAATACCAATTCCATCGATCTTTGATTTCCACATTGTTTACTAGTACCCTATTGCATTCATCTTTAATATATTTTATTTGGATAAGATCTCCTATCTCCCTCTTTCCCCTTCTTTTGTATCTAATTTTCGATGTATTCACAAATTTCATTCTTAGCTTCAATCACTGTTTTCTTAACCTCTTTTTCGGCTATTGTATATTTTTTAAAAAAATTTTCTTCGTTCTTACAAATATATAATTTCTTATAAGTTATTTGTTTTTCCTTCAACTTTAATACCATCTTATCCCACGTCGTCCCACGTCGTATTCGAGTCGTATATTTCCCCTAATTCTTGTACTCCTACCCTCCCTTAAATATGTTTTGCTTCCTATTCATTAACTTTCACCACCTAATTCAAAGAGTTGTGCATATTTTCTTTCTATTGATACTATGTTTGAGGCGTATATCCAACACTACTAACTTATGTTGAATATTTAAATTTTCTCAAGGATAACTTTACAATTTTTACAAATCTTTCTGTCATTATTTTTAACCATAAGAAAGTCAATTTGTGATTTATTATTCTCACTTTTGAACGTGATCAAGTGTTATTCTCTTTTCTTAAAAATCGTATTAGCTAGTTTAAGATCATATGCTATTTCAAAATCCAATATAGTTTTTCTTTCTTCATTTTTTGTTCTAAACCCATAACTCTCATCCACTCTATCATATTCCTCTTTTTTCACTCGTACATTCCCATTTAGATCTCCTATCAAAATCATGTGGAATGTTTTGTAATACCTCTACTAGGTTGCCCCAAAATCTAGATTTGGTGTATTAATCTAATCCTACTTGAGGTGCATATATGTTAATTACATTAATAGTTTCTTTTGCCACCACTATCTTGAAAGTTATAATCCTATCCCCCTTTCTAACTACTACTACTTCATCCTTTAGCGAATTATCGACAACAATACCTATTCCATTTTTTTACTCCTTCATGTGTACCATAACTTTAAACCTAAATTCTTAATCATCTTTGTCTTCTCTCCTATCCATTTTGTTTCTTGTACATATAAAATATTAATTCTTCTCCTAATTATTGTATCTACTACCTCTATCATTTTACTAGCGAGCGTTCCAATATTCCATGTTCCAAATCTTAGACAATTAGTTTTTTTATAATATTTATTCTTACCTAACCTATGGTGTGAGAATTCTTGCATATTTAACATTACACTAATGTTATCATAGACATGTAGCGGTCCTTGCCAAGACCCTGCAACGTGAACTCTTGCATATTTAACACTACACTAGAGTTCTCATGAAGATATAACGGTCCTTAACGAGATATTAGACCCTGCAACGCGTTCTTTCCGGGAACATCCTAGCATTAGCACAATAATTTGATAGATCTATTCATTAAACATTTGCCTGTAAGTCTATTCTAGCCGGCAACCTAAAGCGCAACCCTCGTCCTTTTTCAACCGGGTTTACAGCTGACTTTGGTAGGTTTGCACGAAGAACCAAATGAAAATATTTATATACAAATCCCATCAGGATATGGAAATAATTTGAATACTGAACATTATATGTAAACTGAATAAAGTCTTATATGGACTTAAGTAATCACCACTAACATGGTTTGGTAGATTTACCCATGGTTTGAAATCTCATAATGTGTCGGGCAAAACGGTTAAAATGTATCATTTTGTTAAATTAGCAAAACTTAATACCACTCGACATGTATACTGTCTCCTTTCTCTACTTTATCTCCTTCCTCCTTCAACCTCTAATCTATCACAGGCACCATACACCAAAATGTTAGCACGATAAGAGCATCCACATCAGCTACCTTATCTAAAGATTTTACCCTAAATTTTAGATAGGATAGCTAAAAACTCTTTGCATCAGTTACCCTATCCATTCCCTAAATTTAGATTTCATGAATAGTGATTCTCTAAATTTAGGAAATGAAACCTCTACCTTAAAAATAAAATAATATTTTTTTTAATCTCTCTCCTTCCACTCAATTTTTTCAATCTCTCTCCTTCCACTCATTCCATAAATATAATAATAAAAAATAGAAGAAAGAGAAGAAAATAATAAAAAAATTAAGGATGATGAAAATTTTTGGGTATTTGATGTAGTATGTAGCGAAAAGTGATTATCTAAATTTAATAAAGTGGGTCATTTACCCTAAATTTTAAATATAGTAATAGAGAAACTGATGTGGATACTCTAAAGAAATATTATTGCTCTAGTCAAAGATCGAAACTATGACACAACTTAAGATCTTGAACCTTAGATTTGCTAAAGCTAAGATTGTTATAGGGTGCAAAGTGAAGGGCATTATACATTATTCATTAAATTTTTCTCCTGGGGAGTCACAACACGCTCTTAGTATATGCTTATATAATAATGTTAGGAAATGGTGAAAGGAAAGACACTCCTAACATAGTGTTTACCAAAACAATTTTAAATCAAAATATTAGGAAGCTTAAAATTTTTTCTTGGGATTGAAGTGGCTCACTGCAAGGCATTTTCATCTCCCAACAAAAATATATCAATGATCTTCTCTTACAGAAATAGGCAAGGAAGCATGCAAGGCACCAATAAATCTAAATCTCAAACTTGAAATTACAGAGTAAGATGTCACAATAGATAAAGGAATGTATCAATATCCGGAAGGAAAACTTATGTATGTCTCATACACCACTAGACATAGTATATCCAGTAAGAATGATTAGTCAATTCATGAATAACCCCAAAAGAAGCTCATCTACAAGCAGCTCACCAATTATTATAGTATCTCAAAGAAACACTAGAAATGTATCAAAGGTCCACCAAATATTGCATCTTTCTGTGTGAAAACTTAGTGAGCAAGAAATTGTGTGTGTGTGCATCATCAAGGAGAAATGAGAAACTAGAGAGTGGGTTGATTTGTACTCCTTACATGTCTACAGATGAACAAGTTGAAGATATACTTACTAAAAAGTAGCTCAATGTTTCAAAGTATTATATTCAAGTTGGAAATCATAAATATCTATTCAAAAGTTTGAGGTGAAGTATAGGGAAATATAAAACAAGATAGTCTGGATAATGAAACTTCCGTAAATACGGGTCTTCGGGAAGGGTATATCGTACGCCACCTTATCATGCTTTGGAAGAGGCTATTTTCGAGTCAAACCCATGATCTTTATGTCACACAGTAGCAACTTTAGCATTGGGCCAAGACTCCTCTTCACTGAAGTGTAGGAAAATATAATTTCTTAATCTCTTTAGTTTCAAAAAGTTTTTAAAGGACTTTTATTAAAAAAAGTTGTTATGAAGAATAAATCTTATTATGAATCTGTAAAAAAAAAAAATAAATTAAGATCTCATGCATTGAACAAGTTTTTAAATAATATATTTTTGAATTTTCAACAAGATATTGCAAAAAAAAAAAAGAGACTCCAATGCCTTTATCTAATATGTGATAATTTGAAGCTTGAAAAAGCCAAGCAGTATCCACTTAAAAAAAAAAAAAACCTAAAAGTAAATTTGAAATATGTGACATTGCTCGCTTTCTAATCAATCATTATTAAGAGTAGAAATTTAACTAATCTATAAAATCAGCTATGTTTCAAAAGTTGGTAAGAAATGTTCTGAACTTCGGAGACTAACCTGAGTTGGCCTCACTGATCCAGAAGTTGAGAAACCACGTCTTAGTTTAACCACAGCACCACCTCCAAAAGAGAAGCCAATGTTATCAAAAGCTAACCATGCTTCCCAAGAATCATTTTCTCCTGTAAAAAGTGCATGCAATCCCTGTGCAGGTAAATATTTTTTTAGCAAGAGGATAGCATGTATTGGATTGGCAAACTATTGGATAAACTGACATACCGGAGATGTGCCCTGCAAATCAATACGAGCAGCAAATTGACCTGAAGGTTGAAACGTGCGACGATGCCATACCTGAATGTATCACAATTTTAAGGGCTAGTGTCACTATAAAAGAGAAACTAGGCTGCTGAGGAACAAAAAAAAAGATCTTCAAACTTTCAAATACAAAAAAAATAAAGATCAAAGGGGAGGCAATGAGCACGGAATCATTTTTGCATAAAGGTGTTCCAGGACTTCATTGCATTAGAGAAACTTGATTGCACTAAAGATTACTAGATCAAGTACAATAGATATTCTTTGGTCATCAGAAACAGAGAAACCATCTACGAAAATAAGAATGCAGCTAACAGTGTGTCTTAGAGTTAGCTTCTTCCTAGAAGACATTTGACTCTCCAAAATAAGTAATGCAAAATACTGAATAGAAGCAACAGATTTCAGGTCCTTAACATACCATACCTTACAAGTGCACAGAACAAGCGCAAAAATAAAAAAGCAGCCTCATGCGAATGGTCAAATCTATAACTATATGAATATAGCATAACAGAGTTCATACTCGACAATTATAGGCCAACTCTAGTTGTTCTGCAACATCCTCACGTAGTGGAAGCCAATCAAGTCCACCTTTACGGGCAAACCAATGGCCTCTTAAAACACGTCTGTTCTCACCACTCCAATACACAGGGAAACAGTGTCGCTTAGTTAAATCCACCTGCCATCAGAAGAATTTCAACAGTAAGCTATGATAATATTTGTCATTTTAATAAAAGTTGTATAAAATCAAATTCATGGTTAATTAAACCTTGATCATAAGTGCATGTTAATATATATTAGTAGTCACATAGACCGAATTAGATTATTGAGTTCTATGGAAAATGAAAATAGATAATGGTGCAGGTCCCAATGATTAGTTAAGTGACTAAATAAAATTTTAAAAATTAAAATACGTTTGATGGAATAAAGAAAATGCTTTTTAGCACCAAAATGTTTGAGCATCACCAAAAACTTATCACAAGAGGGATCAACATCTACTAACAGTTATTGTTGTTCAAGAAAAGATGGACTACTTGGTGAGAATAGAGAGAAGAGTGAGAAGATCAAAACATTCCAATTTCTTCACATAGCAATCATCCCTAAATAAAGAGAGAAAAAAAGAATGATTATTTTAAACAACTCGTTTGGCTCCTTATCTTTATCCTCTTCTGCCTTGTTGGTTTTTGGACATGTCCACCAAATCAATAGGGCATCAATGGCATAGTTGTTATTGGTATCGTAATCGAGAATGAATAGTCAAAAATTCCAAGAATTGGCTGGGGTTTAGTCAAATCTCTAACTATATTTGAATTGGTTTTTAGTTGAATGAAATAATGAATGATAACTTTAGGATCATTGTTGATTGAGACAAATTATTGTCTTCACTTCCTTTCCACAATAAATTTTTTTTTTGTAATCCAGGTATCCAGCTCTTCAAACCAACTAATCCTGGAGACGATCGGCTCGTCCCATGGATGTTTCTCACTAACCACCACTAGCTAGCAGAGTAAATCCGAGTAGCGCTCGCGTCGAGCCCATAGTGTCAAACATTCACAGCTAGAAATCCACTGTAGGCGGAAATGCTATATGGGTAAAGTTTTGAACCCTGATGCTCCAGTTTGCGCCACCCACTGTGGACTTTCCGCGGCACCATGCTCCGAGGGGCCACAATAATCTTTCTTGATCCACACTAGTCTTGCTTGATTGATAGCAAATGAGAGAAAGATGGATGAGGTGTCAAGTCTAACAAGTAATGACAAGATTAAATAAGTGATCCTTGAGAACCTTGAACTGTGGCAATATAAAGCTATTTAAGAGATTGGCAAAGTTTTTCTTCTTCGGATGTTCTAGTGCAACTTCTCTAAGAATCAAAGTAAGATTTAAGGGAAGCTAGATCAATTAAAAAATTTCAAAATTAGCTTAAATTGACGAACTATATACTACTTCCTAACTACTACTATTTAATCCCTTAACGAACTATCTACAATAATACCTATTTCATTTCTTATTTTACTCATTCCTTCTCTCCTTGTACCATAACTTAAAAATGAATTCTCTACTTCTCCCCTACTAATTTTGCCTCTTAAAAAATAAAATATTTTTTATTTATCAAAGCTAGGAGGGAAACGAGGCAACTTCACAAAGGCCTCACAGTCAAGCCTCGCTGCTGCAAGGTTGTCGAGAGCTTGTAGAGGCCTCGCGGCTAGGCGAGATTGCCACAAGAGGCGGCTAGGCGAGATTGCCACAAGAGGCCTCGTAATTAGACCTCACTGCTACAAGCTCATGAAGGCCTCGCTGTTGCAAGGCTCTCGAGAGCTTGTAGAGGCCTCGCAACGACTGACAAACGGCATGATAAATTTTACTTGTGCCACCTGACAGAACTCTACACCTTAATGCTTGCATAGAATTATATTTAATGCTCAGATGTATATGATGCTTCTTAATTTATTTCTTGAAAATTCTAATACTTAAATATCTAGTTGTTGGAGTTTATTTTTGAATCTAAATTAACCAAAACTAAATATAAGGTATTGTCTATAGTTTAAAAATGTAAACTAGTCCAAGAAGGGGATAATAAGTACCCAAATAGAAAGGAATTAAACAAGAAAATTTATTGGAAATTGTCTAAGCACACATTAATGTATGTTGTGTCAAATTATATGATATGAAATCTTATTGTCCATGATGGATACTATATAACCTTGTTAGAATAAGCTTGAAACTTGCAATTTAGAACTATGGAGACAAATTTTAGAATAAAAAAAACCTAAACTGAGGAATACATGAAATATAATTTCATAAATTAAAAGACAGAAAAGGAACAACTAAGTTATTTGCATGTGAAATTCTAGATGTGCTTTAGATACATTATAAAAGATTGATAAAAAAAGTGATAATTAACAAATAAAGCGAAGGTGGTTGAGTGAATAGAGGCACATGAAGTCTTGTGTAATTGTCATGTTCCCCTTAGACTAAGATGAAATTTTTAATACTATGATATAGACAATCATGCTACATGTGTTAGCGTGCTAGGTAGTTAAGAAATAATATGAAAAATGAGTAGATACAAGAATATTTAGATGGAGAGGTGGGGTCACTAAAAATAGATGGAAGAAAAAAAGATTATTAATGGTAAGAAATCTTGTAGGAGAGAGAGAGAGAGAATAATTGAAATGGTATGGCAATGTTCAAAGGCAATTGATTTACTTCATATTTAGACAGTTTACAGGTTGAATTAATTAGATTTGTGGTAAGAGCAAAAAAAATAGACCAAGAAGACTTCACTTGACATTTAAAGATATCTAGCCAACATCTAAATAAGTGGGACACATGACTTGTTGGTACAATTGGAAGGTAAAGCACAATACAAAAAATGTCATAAACAAAATGATGTACCCAATTAGAATAAACACTTATCCAACATATTATTTAGACATTAACTGGTCAGTAAATATAAAAAACAATATCTAAAGGAAAATGTCAGGTTGTAGAACAAGTATAGGAAATACCTCATAAAGACCACCTTTAACAGGGACACCTACTCTCTCTTCCTCTACAGCATACAACTCATCATATTTATAGTCAAAAGTTAAGCCACTAGTCGTTTGAGGTCCTCTTGGACCCTCACTACATTCTGCATATTCCTTCCACCAATGTGCAAGTAATTCTTCCTCCATCTGTCACATTTTTCTTTCACAAACATTTCAATGACAAATATTTGAATGTAAAGTAGTGACACTTGTTTTAGGAACAAAAGAAAACTATGCAACCAATGATTAGAAGATTTTACTATTTCAGAAGTTGTGATACAAATGAAACTTTTTTATCAGAGATCTGATATGGAATGCTAGGAGTGTAAGCTAAGAGCAATTTGGAAACAAAATGTACTCAATACAGACACTACATGCTGCAATGTTAGAAAAAGCTTTTATATTATAGCATGAAGCATCATCACCTAAATTTGGCACAAGCTTCCTGACAAATTGAGATATAGATATTTAAATAAATAAATAAAATAAAATAGTTATCCACCAACCAAATTGGTTAGCCTGGGCTTATTCTATCATTAGACAAAAGACCACATTTAAGGCTATCTAGGTGAGAGTATTCTACAAAGAAAAAGATAACTGGTGAATATGCAGGATTAAATTCTTTTAGACCAGTTGTCTTGTTATCTCCTTTGTCAACTCCGTCATTAACTCCTTAATTATAGTTGTCAGCAGAGAACCAAGATTGATGAAAATGATTACAAGAGTAAACACTAACTGAAGTGAAAATCCTCCTATATCCTTTAACTAGTACAAAAAACCTACGCACCATATGTGCCAACTATTAGTTTAATAACTTCTTGGTCCATGTAAATATGTCACAGAAAGCTTAGAACCTAGTTCTAGGGGGTATGTAACAGTTCAGAGTGTTTGTTTGCACAAAGCAGACACATTCCCATGATAGAATTGTCAATGAGTATGAAACTGTAAGTTAAGGAGGCCCATTTCCTCTACCAAAAGAAAGAAAGAATAAACAACAGCATGTGTTAATCAAACAATTCCCTTGCCTCATGGTTGTATTTCATCATCATAATGATACAATGGTTTATCACAATATTATTCTCCAATTGACAAACATAACACCTGACAAGAATATTATTGGATCAAAAAATGATATAATAAACATCAGAAAAGTGTTTTAAATGACTTGAATCTTATTCTCTTAGTCCTTTCTACCATTCTACCATTGATACATGTCCATGTTCATACGAGGTGGAAATTTACTAGCATGTCAATGAGTAGACAATCAGTCTTAACGTAAACAAGTAGCCAAGATGGTTCCCACAAACATGAAAAACCATTAGCTAGTGGCTATGTGTGGTATCAGAAACTAAAAGGCAGAGAAGTTGAACAGATTGTGGTCCTAGTAGTGACCTGCAAGAAAGAAGCCTCTAGTGCAAGAGAATCCCTCTTACTGAATCGGAAATAATCACTCTTTCCGATAATTTCTGTTCTAGGAACTGAAGCAGCAAGCTCTGTAAAACAAGATAAACATATTCATAAACAGAGTACAAATAAAGCACTCTTATCTATATGTGATGGCATCATACTAGATTATGTTATTACCTTATGATAAAACTAGCATAACCTAACCAAATCATCTGACAGAAAGAGCTTGTCATACAATAATAAAATGACACTCTAATTGTACTATTTGAATTGGTACTTTCTGTATAACTTATATACAAAGATGATCATGTTGACAAAATTGTCATAAGTTAACTAATTTGCAAGTGAGCTACTAAGCAGTGATCAAATTATGTACACTTTCTTTCTACTGAAACATTGAAAATAAATTGATCCCAAAAGCAATAAGACTCGAACTTCATGAAAAGTGAAAATGTTAAACATTTCAAATTGTTTGAATATTTAAACACAAAGAGTGGATAAGACTCTATACATAATTATATTTGTGCAACTACTTTGTATGTATGCCAATATTTCTTCCTTTATGTACAGAGTAGGCATCTGCAGCCCTTTTTCTCAAAAAGACAAGGAGTTCAAAAGTGAGTACCCCATAAAAGTCAAAATCCTAGTAAATGTATGTGACGAATTCGATGGAAAGGAAATTCAATAAACCAACCCTTTTCTGCGAGAGGCACTTTGCAAAAGTACCAACGGACATCATCCCCATCAGAAGGGCTCTTTGTGCATGCAAGATACTTCTGGTGGGCCTTGCAATGTTCAATTGCATCTTCCAGTTTGGCAATGTTTAATGGCGTATTCTTCAACAAATCAGGTGAAATCTCCTCAACCTGATTATAACCAGAAATATCCGAGAACAAAGGAATATCTTCATTGGCACTTTCTAGAACGCTAGTTACTTCAGCATTTGCCATTACCAAATACTAAGCAACTTTTAGGCAAAGATCTATAACTAGGGTGGCCTTCTTTGATCTGGTAGAAAGAGACAAGGAAAAAAAGGCATATCAGTGAACTGAACCAAGATCGTCAGAAAAGTAAACATTGTCTACGCCAAGTGAATAATGAGCTAGACAGCCAAGGAAGAGTAACAATTTCTATTAATTCCAGAGACAAATGAAGAAGTTGATCATGAACAGACCGACAACCGTGGCATCAAAATGAAAACAGCTGCCCCCCAAATTGTTCAACGATAAAAATACCTGACACGAACTTTGCACGAAGGAGATCCCAATGGGAACCTTAATAACAACGGAATCGAATGCGGCAAAAAATCGCAAAAAAAAAAAGACCGATGAGACAAGAAAATCGAAAATAAATAAATAAACAACCGGAAAAAGAGGAAAGAGCTTACGGCCCGATCATGCGACCTCGAAATTGAAAGCTGAGAACGTGGAAACTAAGAAGTTTTTGATGTGAAAGAGAAGAAGGTGTTGGTGTATCAGGGTTGGTAGCAAGGGAAGGGAGGAGGAAGAAGCAGCGGCGGAGGATGCGTGGGCCGGTGGCCGTGGTCGAATTTGGGAAGGAGGACGCTGCGGTGGCGAGGGAATAAACGGGGCAGTTACGGAGGGTCCCGCAGTGGCTTGCACCTGCGTTCCCAACTTTCTGTTCCTGCGTTCCTAACTTTCAACTCGGCTGAAAAAACAAGAAGTAAATATTACTTAATTAAAAAAAAATCAATGATCAAAACACATATTACATTTGGACCTTAAAAAAATATCCCATCCACATTCGGTAGATCCCATCTAAATTACATCGATTCTTCACTTGCAAATATAATAAATACATGTGGCATAGTTAAAAATCTAGCCATGGTGAGACAAATGTTCCCTTTAGTTTCCTCTACTCTAATAGACTAAGTCTCTATTTGGAAGGAGGAAAAAGTAAAATATTCATGTTTGCTTTATTTGGAAGATAGAAAGTTAATAAGGAACGTAACGAAAGTTAAATATATAAAATTATAAAAATAATTTACATTTCATCTCGTTGTGAATTCTAATAATTGCGACGGCAATGGAGACTTCGACATAGGAATTGTCGATCAGCTCCAACATTTTCATGTTCAACTCCCCCCACCTCATCTACATCATGACTTTCTTGCCTCTTGTTTTCCCTTTCTTCATCTCTCCTTCCCTCAATGTTCTCGTGCAATTTTATTCTTGGATAGTGGACAAGGGCGTAGCTAGGGCTGGGCTTTACTAGGCTCCAGCCCAATGCAGCCCAGCAAATAATACA
The DNA here is from genome assembly GCA_037833815.1 of Zingiber zerumbet. Lineage (NCBI taxonomy): Eukaryota > Viridiplantae > Streptophyta > Magnoliopsida > Zingiberales > Zingiberaceae > Zingiber > Zingiber zerumbet. Next base: position 1,260 of record JBBMJZ010384917.1, on the reverse strand, counting down.
GTAATTTTAGGCCTCAACTTAACTTTGCTCAGCTGGGCTTTGTTGGGCTCAGCATTTTTAGCCCAGTGCAGTACAATTAAGCAAGCAACACAATAATTTTAGATCTCAACCTGGCTACGCTGAGCTAAGCTTTACTGGGCTCAGGTTTTTTAGCCAAGGGCAGTTGTTCAATCTAGCTACGTCATTGATAGTGGAAGGCATGGCGAGGATGATCACACTAAGGAACTCGGACAGTGAGGTGTTCGAGGTGAAGGAGACGGTGGCGATGGAGTCATATACCATCAAGCATATGATCGAGGATGACTGCACCGACAACAACATCCCCCTCCCCAACATCTAGGATCCTCGCCAAAGTGGTTGAATACTACAAGAAGGATGTTGATGTTGCCGCCTCCAAGTCCTCCTCCGAGGACACTGTTGGACCTTAAGTCATGGGACACCGAGTTCGTCAAAAGTCGACCAAGCAAACCTCTTTGATTGAAGGAGGGATAAATTGGAACAAGTTTCCTTCCCCTTCCTTATACCCCAATTTAAGGTGTACGAAATTATCTCTATCGAGCATGCAGGGATAAAACTTACCCTTCTCTTCTCTTCCGCTCCTTAACTCATTCCATCTCAAACAAAGATCAATTCTCCCTTTCCCCTCATTTACTCTTCCTTCCGCTTCCCTCACCGCCTCCCAACACAGAGCATAAGTGATATTCTCTTTGTCGAGTTCGTTTGACACATTACCAATCAAACCCGCACTTTGGTCCATAGAGTCATGCTGATCAAGCATCCAAAGACTAAGTTGTCAAAGGTCTCATCCACACCTTGACACAATGGGGTGCCTTGCATTACACATATGGCTGGCGGTCTTAATCCATAGCCTTCCATGGGCAAAAAGTTACAAAGTGAATATGTGCTTTGACATGACCCATGAGGTATGACTTCCAGATAACATCTGACAAGACCTGAACAATACTCTACAAACAAGAGAAATCATACGCTTTAGAGAGAGGCCGGATCTTCTGGACCCGAAATTCCTGGTCCCTCCCTGGACCACATCCCTCATATAAAATCCTCCCTCACATGTGAAGCACGTGCACACACGCTAACGCACGAACAAAAAAAAACCCTAGCACCCTCTTCCTCTTGTCGCCTCCCTCTAGCGAGCCTGCGGCGATTCCTCCAGCGGCCTCAGCGTCGCCTCCCTCCCTCCAGCGCCGGCCTTCCTCGTCGCCTGCGGCCTCTCTCCAGCGCCGGCCTCCCTCGTCGCCT
>JBBMJZ010384905.1:0-15480 GCA_037833815.1 Zingiber zerumbet | reverse complement strand
ACTGTATGGTTGTGTATATTTCAGTCGTGTGGGCTGATGTATATAGTTTGTGAATGTATATATATGATTTAGATTGTCACCAGTACAGGGGAGATACTGTCAGATTTTTTTTTAACAGGGACTCCTCTAAAGCATGATAAGTAATCAAATTTAATTCAGTTTTTATTAGTGATGAATTAAAATCGGTAGCTAATTTATGGATTAAAATTAAAATAGATCAAACTGAAGTATATTTGGTCAGATTTTTTTACTGAAAGTTAGAGGAGTATGATTCTAATTTTGAAAAACCCGCACATAAAGGTTCTAGATTTAAAAAACCAATAGCTAGATGCTTTGGGAAAAAACATAGAATTTGATAAGTTCTTGATAGGAGGGGGTATAATGAGAAATAAGAATATTTTGAGAAATTTAAAACTTAGATGCATAATTTCACATGCCCGTCAATTTCCATTAAAAGTTTAACAGCATAAATTTAGAATAAATAAAGTTACTAATAATATTAAAAGTTCAATATTTTTTTAAAAAAATACACAAACTTAAAATGTCGCTAGAGTATAATAATAATACTAATTATTATTATTATTATAATTAAACTTTCCAAATAAAAAATTAGTTTTTTTAGTGTGCATAAATGTTATTTTAAATGCATCAGGCTATTCAAAATGATCATTAAAAAAAAAACAACTGATTCAATTGGGTTGAGACTGTATTTTGTCATTTGGGTGGATTGATTTTGGTGATAACCGGTGCAGCTCTACGAAATTTCCCATCGGCCCGTAGCCCGGAGATTGAAGTTTCATGCGCATTTTAATTATTTGTTAGAGTGAGTATTTCGTACGGTAAATGATGGTAAAAGGTGAATACAATCCTAGCATTCCGTCAATTCATCTCAGGGCCAAGAGTTAAATTACGGGCGGCTAGACTACTAACTTTTGAAATAGTGACTAGTATATAAGGGAGATATTTTATATTGATTTTATCGAAATTTGAACCCTAGATCGATGATAACATCTCATGCGCTAGTCATTAAACCTGGCCGTATTTGGTACGGTAAAATGCTTCATACGGTGAATTGCCGAAATGAAAATGATAAATCCCGAACTTGACCCTCGAGTCTCGATCCTCTCTTCCTCGACTGCATCTTCCTCTGGCCCTATCCCCAAATCTCACCTTCGCCAGCAAGTAAACTCCCAATCACAGAACTAACTCAATACGTCGGATCATCTGTATTCCGGCGAGGCGATCGGCGATGTCGTATGCGACGGCGGTCAACGTGATGCTTGCGGTGCAAGAGAAGAAGGCGTCCGCTGTCGATATCTATCGGCCACTCCGGCAGTACATCGCCACCACCTACGGCGAGCGCGAGGCGCAGGCGGCGGAGGACGACCTCGAGTCCGTCCGCCAGCTCCGCCTCGACCTCGAAAAGTCCCCCGACGCCGCTGCGAACCCTAACCTCCGTCGGGACATCCTCCTCTCCTACTACCGCGCCCTCTCCGTCATCGAGCCCCGCTTTCCTATCTCTCCTGACCGCGCCCATGTCCATTCGCTGACCTTCACCTGGTTCGACGCCTTCAAGCCCAACAAGAAGGCCTCCCAGCAGTCGATCCACCTCGAGAAGGCCGCCATCCTCTTCAATCTTGGCGCTGTTAACAGTCAGATTGCGCTTTCCGCTGATCGGACTGATGCTGCGGGCCTGAAACAGGCTTGCAATTACTTCCAGAGTGCAGCTGGGGCGTTCGGTTATCTCAAAGATCATGCTGCAGGCAGGGCGGCCGCTGGCGGAGCCACTGTCGATCTCTCCGTTGAATGCGCTGGGATGCTGGAGAAGCTAATGCTAGCGCAAGCTCAGGAGTGTTTCTTTGAAAAGGTCATCGTCGACGCCAAACCACCTGCCCTCTGCTCTAAGGTTGCTCGCCAGGTGATGATCCCTTTAGGTTTTCTTATGTTTTTATTTTTCATGATATTTTATTTAATTACATATCCTTCTATTTGGATCTTTGGTTAATTTTCTTTGAATTTTATATTGGTTATGCTTTGAACTTGAATAGATATTTTTTAGATTGTTATGAGTTGGTGAGTATTGTCATTAAATTTAGATAGTTCATAAATGCAGATTTGAGTATAACATTGATTATAATCGTGTGTCTTTTTCTTGCGTGAATGCCCAATACATGAAATGCCGAATATTTGCATGGGTAGTTAATGTTGGTTAAAATTTGTATTCACTATATAAACATACTAATTTCATCAATCGCAATATCTGGAAGTTAAACATTGTGGCCATCTTGGACAAGATTTTGTTTATCTTGTTCATATCTAGTCATTTTGATCTTAGGAAAACATGGCAAAACTAGCCTCCTTTGTTAAATCATTTTTGATGAACATTTTTTTTTAAGTTTCTTTGGGAGATATCTTGTGTAATTTTTAGCATTTCTCTGGATTGTAAGAATCATAATTCTTCAAAAACTACAAATATAATTTTCCCACATTTGAGATTTCCATTTTACTCCAGTATCCATCTATCGTCTACATCATTGAATTTACTTGTTATTTTGCACCCATATTTTGTCTGTAAACTCCTTGTCGTAGTTTGTTGATTTAGGTGCCTCATAATCAATTCATGTATTGCCATATATAAAGTCCAAACCAATCAAATGTTTGACTAAGTAGAATTTGATAATTTTGTTTTCTGCCCTTGCGGAGAAAATCACATTTTAATAATGATAGTGGTAAAGTGCTAATGGAGGAAAACACTCGACCGGACCGGTCACTTCCAAGATTAGTTGGTTCGAAGAGTGGATATTTGGATTACCAAAAATAATAGTAAAAAAAATAATGGAGGAAAACACATGTGGGCAACATGACAAAACAAAATCGTGTTTGGAAGGTTAAAATGGCCATATCATAGGTGGATACAATTCATTCTACTGCAATTTAATTTTTATCAGGAAATTAACCCACTTATGGTCTTGTTTGAGATGACATACATAAAATTGTTTCAATTCCTTTCTTGTTGCAGGTTGGTCTCTATTATGAGGAAACTCATGCAACTTTGAATGCTCCACCACTCAATCAGCACTTTGATCGTACATGGATCTCTCATGTACAACTTAAGGCAGCCCAATACTATGCAGAAGCTTGCTATAGATGTTCGTTGGATCTTCATGAGAAAGAAGAGATTGCTGAAGAAATTTGTAGGCTCAAGATTGGGATTAATGCCCTTGCTGATGCAAAAAAATCTGTAAGGGGTGTTGCTCAACCTTTGCTTGATGCTGTCAACAAACTAGAGACTAATATGAACCGAAACATGGAGAGAGCTGTGAAGGAGAATAATCGGGTCTATTTGATGCGGGTTCCTGAAGCAAGTTCCTTGGCTGCTTTACCTGCTGCCTCTCTCGTCAAACCTACTTCGATGGCTGAAGTATTTGATGCTAGCAAGGAGACACTGTTCTCTAGGATTGTTCCTGACAGCAGCACAAAGGCTCTCTCCAAGTACACTGATATGGTAGACAACATTATTCGGACACAGGCAGAGAAATTGCAGCAAGGAAGTGAAATAGCTAGAGTTAAACTAAAGGAGATGGACCTTCCTGAGTCTATCTTAGCCTTGGAAGGTAACTTTAGTTTGCCTGTGGAACTTAAGGAAGATGTTGAAGCAGTCCAGATAAGTGGTGGCCCTTCTGGCCTGGAAGCTGAGTTACAGCAACTCAGAGACTTGAGGCAAGTTAATCAGGAGCTCTTGGTTCAGACTGAGGAGTTATTGCAGAAGGAAGCAAGTGAAGATGCACAATTTCGAACCCAATTTGGAACAAAATGGACAAGACCTCAATCAAGCACCCTGACAAAGAACCTGCAGGATAGATTGAACAAATTTGCTGCTAATATTAAGCAAGCTGCAGATAGTGATGCCAGGATAGAACGGTCAATAAGGGACAATTTGGAACTGATGGCAATTCTTAACCGCAGACCGGTTGGTTTATTTCTTTAAGTACAGGATTGTGTCTTTATTTGTTGCTGGTTCACTTTTGAAAACCATAAGCTTAAGCATTGACATGAAAGGTTTATTTGTTGCTGGTTTTTCTGTTGTCAAAATTGCTTCAGAACTTTGTTTCTCTTAGTTGCATTTTGTTATAGTGGCACGACAACAAACCATAAAGTCTATTTTTTCTTCTTTAAATTTGAATTTTGAATCATGCTACTAAAATTTCATTGCACTTATAGGATGGTGACAGTATGCTTACTGTACTTCTTGTTTCTTTCTTCTTACAAATTGATTATGAAAACGAAAATAATAACGGAACTATGTTTACAGTGTTGAGTAGTCACAATCTTTTTATTTTCTATGTGAAATTCAATCATATTGTAGATTATACATATTGATATGCAGTCTACTTTTTTTCATTAAGGTATTAAAAAGCAGTAAAATGTGTGGATTCAATGAGAGATTAAATAATGAAAATTCTAGTAATGAATGTGGAAAAAAGACAACAAAAGAGGGGAACATGCTTAGGGAAGAGAAGGAAGAAAAGACGGTTGAAAATGTAGGTTGCCAACATTGGATGAAAAAGGGGAGGTGACAATGTTATGAGGTGGGAGGATAGAAAATAAGGGGAACTTTCTAAAATCAAATAGCCTATTAATTTTTTAAAAAGTTATAATTTTTTTTCTCAAACTTTCTTAGACTCCTTAGGTGGACCACTGGGATGGCCTAGACTGCTGTTTGAAAAGGCTGTCTGGTAGAGAATGTCTATTAATTTTGGCATAGGCAAAGCAGTGGAGTGGTCCTTTGCGAAAACAGCCTAGGCAGCCACCTTCTAAAATAATGCTCATCATTTATCCATGCCATTTTATTGACCATTTCTTCTACTGTTGGCCACTTTCATGCGAATTGTCTTAGTGCAATGTTTACAGACAAATTAAATTTTCTTTAGAGATTATTGATGTTTATTAAATTGATATTCATTGCTATAATAAGTTACAGTTGCAAATCAGATTCTTTTATATACACTAACAAGGAATTATTAGTTTTCACAGCTACCTTTTCTGTGTAATTATTGTATTTTTCCAATTAGTTATGTGGTCCTTTTCAAAATTCAGTTTTAGGTGGAACCCTTCAACGATTAGATCTTTAGTGTTTACTCTTTATTTTCAATATATTCTTTATTCTGGTCATTACCAAGGTTCTTTTCTTTTGCTAAAATTGTTTTGGATTTTCCACTATTGTGCTAAAGATGTTTCCATTATTAGGTTTTTCATCTCGTGTTTTGTGTCTTTTTTAGTCTTGATCTTCATGAGCTGACTATAAAAACATTTTTCAGATTGAATCTGCATTACCTAGTCTTGCAAGGCCTATTATGTCTTTGGATGGCAATGAAGATGCTATTGTGGGAGCACTTAAACAGAGCTTGGTATTATTCTCCTAAATATTTATCCTGGTAGTGTTCATGAAAAATTGCAGAATTTTCAGATGTGAACTTCAATTTTAAGAGTTGGTTATTTTCCATCTTTGATCTCTGCTGAATTGCCCTTCTTCTACATTCTTCTTTTTTATTTTTATTTATTTTTCATCTTTCATAATTAACTTATAAATCAGGAGTATTTACTTTGATAAATTTTAGTAGATTAAAATTGGTTATTGGGATTCATTTGGATTTATGGTAGTTCACTTGTTGAATTGATATTGAGAGATACAAGTAACCAGCAAGCTCTTTTTTTTTAGTTTCTTGGTGAATGCTTAGTGAACTAGTTATATCACAACTTATATTGTCTTTTACTTTATTAGCTCTATAAGGAAGGGATTTTGGCATTTTATAGCACCACTCCATTACCATAACCTGATTGTTAAAATATCAGCACATTAAATTGAAACTGAAAGCTAAAAGCTAGAAGGGCTGTTTTCATTTCAGCTATATATATTTCTCATTAAATGTTATTGTGATGTTATAAAATCTATATCAGATCTATTTAATCTTGTTGATTTTCATTCAAGATGTTATTCTGTTTAGCTTCAGATATTAACCCAAAAATGTTTTGGAGTATCATCTATTCATTTCTCTTTTTTTTTTTTTGTTGTTTTTGATATCCATGCTTTGTCTTATGAGTAAAATATTTATTATTTTTTCTTATTTAGAGGCAATTGGAGAATCTTGGCGCACAGAGGGCAGGTCTTGAAGACATGTTGAAAGAGATGAAGAGAAAGGTGGCTTTCTTTTTTCTGATGTTTGCCATCATTCTATAGTGGTAGTATTCCAACAAATGCTTGTTCCAAGGGAATAGAAAGGCTGGAATTTTGATTTCTCATCTTGCTTGTGTTATCTAATTGATAGCTTGGCCATTAACATTATCCTGAAATAATTAATATGCTCACTGGGTTTTAATTTATGTGAGGAGAGTTAAAACAAGTAGACAGCAATGTTGACGTTGGTAATTGTTGTTATATGCATTCTTCACATTGACAAGTTTTTATCATCTGATATTAAAGATTTTATGCAAATTAATATTTATTTTTATTTTTCTTGGTTTCTTGTGTGTTTTCTGTTATTATGAATTTAATTTTTGTTGAATGATGGATTGCCATTAATTGTTGGATCATATCGAGTTGTATACAAAATTTTTATAGGCTGTCCACTAGATTTTATAAAACGAAGTGCCATAAATTATTTCGACTTAAGGTTTGGTGGATAAAAAAGTGATGATCATACCCGAGCATATGTAATTGCTTTCTAACTAAAAAATACCTAAAGCTTGCTAGTTGATTTCAATTACTATTATTATCTCTTGCAGGATGATATATTACCAAAGTTGATGTCAAGCACAGGATCACAAGAAGATCTCTTTAGGATGGAGATATCCAAGTATGATCAGATATGTGGAGAAATTGCTCAGAATATCGAGGCGCAGGAGCAATTATTGCTTCAAATTCAGGTTAGCTATTTTCAAAATTGAGGTTGACTATGCTGAATTGATAAAAAAAAACTAGGAATCTCTTCAGCTTTTTATGAGCTGGTTATGATCTCTGTTTTCTTTTGATATTGAGCAATTGAACTCAGTATCTCTTTAACTATGGTATTTGACTTTTGCTAGTGGTATACTGGTCTATGTATTTTCATTCAAAACTTGCTGTACATCTAGTCCTGACTCGTAACTTGTGTGAAAGTAGCATTCATTCGTGCTGCATGACAATTTCATGCATTCGTCAGTTGGTAATTTAACAGTTGATCTTTTAGATGGCATACATGAATTTCAAGAGTTTACATCTTTTAATGGTTTCCTTACTTTCGTAGGTGGTCTATTGAGCCATGCCCGAGTCTTATGCTGCTTTACAGTTAAAAATCAAACTTACTGTTCAATATGTCATTAATCAAGTTTTTTTTTCACATCTTGACAAAAAATCTTTTATTCTTTAACTCTAAAGTGCCATCATAGCAAGAAATCTTTAATTCTTACATTTCTTCAATTCTCACATTTCTGTCACAGCACATAACAAGAAATCTTCTATTCTTTCAAAAAAGAAATGCCATTGTAACATTTTTTGCTAACATTTAATCCATCTATAGGCATGCATGTTTTTTTAAAATTGTGTTTCCCCACTTTATTTCATATTCTCTATATCTTTAAGTATTCTTGCTTTCCATGTTGCTTTTCATAGGCACAAAATGAAGACTTTTCTTCTGTTTTCAATCTGGAGGATTACAAAGGTATGTTTTTGCTCTTTGATGCCTTTCTTTCTCAATTTAGTTTATTTATACGGTTTCTTTAATTATGCATTTAGTCGGTGAATCATTTATTAATGATGCTCAGTTGTGAAACATTTTCTATATTGGTAATGAATTTTCTTTTCTTCTTTTTTATATTTTCTTTAATAGGCAAAAATCAAAGGGGTGCTCCATTTTATTAGAATCATCAAAGGAGCGCCTCTTTTTTATTTTTAATCAAAAGGGCGCCCCTCCCCACTAGCCCCTCCCCAGTCCCATCGTAAAATGACATAGCTCCCTTCAATATTATGACATTATTAACTCCTGCTACATGTATTAAATCCGAAACCGATGCCATCATCAGCCAGTTGTACAAACACAACGAGTTCACGTTACAAAACTATAGCTGATGCAATGTTGTAATAGTTACAGTCTCTTAGATACTACCATAGTTATAGCAGTTACAATTCATAGCTGTTACAACGTGAATGTTGTTGAACACGACAAGTCTGTTTTGTAGCAGCTGTAAAATCGTAGCTGAAGTAGGTTGTAGCAGCTTCACGTAGCAGCTATCGTAGTTGCTATAATGTGAATGTTCTTGAATATGTCAAATCCGCTTGACCGATTTAAGATTTAATGCATGTGGCAGAAAATAATAATATTAAACAGTGTACTTGAGGACCACCCTGTTATTTTACAGGGAGGCTGATGGGGGTGGTGGGGGCGGAGTACCCTTTTGATTAAAAATAAAAAAAGGTCTTCTAATTATATAACTTAGGGATGGCAATGGGGCAGGGCGGGGACGGGTTTGCCATTCTCATCCCCGCCCCGTTCTCATTTTTTCGGGTTTGAGGATTCCCCGAACCCGAACCTACGGGGATCAAATCCCCATCCCCGCCTCATTCCCAAATTTAATTTATATTATTATTATTATTATTTAATAATAATTATTAATATTAATATCAATATTAATAATAATAATAATATTAATATTTTCAAAAAAAATTAATATTAATATTAATAGTACTATTATTAATACTTTTTAAAAATCATATTATTATTTATTAATAATAATAATAATAATAATATTCAGGGCGGATTTGAGGATGGGGATAGTATTCTCATACCCACCTTGAACCCGTCTCATCCCCGAAAAATCGAAGATTCCTATCCCCATTTCAAATTTTTCTCGTGAAACTCTAAATTCACGGAGAAAATTGGCATCCCTGTATGAACGGAACGGTGAGTTACATATTACAAGAAGTATGCATGCTAAAATAGCAAGCAGGCTTCGAGGTGTTGAAACGCAATTTCTGTCTTTGAGCCAACGTAAGATCTCACCAAAACCCAGCATTGACGTCTCTTTCGATTCTACCTTAAGACATTGTATTCCATCAACAGATTTGATTATCTTGATTGACTTTTATTGACTTTTTACTAAGTAGCTGAAGATTTTTATTGATTTTTATAAAATCTTACAGAGTCGTGTGAAAAGGATTTTATAGAGTTATATAGACTATTTACAAAATTTTTATAGATATTTATAAATTTTATCACAAAAACTAATAGATTTACGGGGAAAAAAATTTGAGGATCATTATTACTAATATGATGAACATCGCTCCATATTCAATTAACTATTGCATCTCTTTATACATTGACATTTGCTCATTATTATTCTTGAGTATTAAATAATTGATCAAAGTCATGAATTTGTTATGACAAGAATGATAAAAGTTCATTATCTAGTTCAATTAGAAATTCATCAGAACAACATTCTTTATGAAGAAAATTATGCATTCTGGCATAAGCTAAAACAAGCTTGACTTGTGTTGTATATGAAAATGGAGGAGTTGTTTTGAATATTTCAAACCATGATTTAAATATTCCAAATATCTTGTCAATGACGTTCCTAGGTGATGAAGATTGAATAACTCTTTTTCATTTTATGGGCAACGACCTTGGCCAGTGAATTCCTGGAGATGATAATGCACACCTCGAAATGGAGTCAAAAATTGACCCTGATTCGGACATCCACTATCCACTAAAAAATATTTATCTATCAAATCATGTTGTGAAATCAAATGACCAAATATAAATAATATATGTAATTTTAAAAAATTATAAAAAAAAATAAAAAAAAATTAGCAAGTGACATATAGAACAAAATATATACACCTTGTGGAACTTTAAATCTGTTATTTTTTGATAAAATATCTGTCAAAACATTTGAATCATGGGCAGACCCTCCACCCACCGAGCACATATATGAATTCTAAATCAAAGTTACAAGTTGCCAAAATATTTTGAAAAATCATTCCATGATAATTACGAGGGGAGCATTGGCGCAACGATAAAATTGTTACTTTGTGACCAAAAGGTCACAGGTTCGAATCCTGGAAATAACCTCTTGCAAAAAGTAAGGTAAGACTGTGTACAATGGATCTTTTCCCGGGATCCCGTATAATGGGTGCTTCGTGCACTAGGCTGTCCTTTATTCCATGATGATTATGATAACTATTAGTATCATGTCCAGGCTAGTAATAAAAATAATAAAAGAATTTCTTTACTTACTTTAAAGTAAGGAAAAAAATTTGTACTCTCCCTTATTCTCTCGAACACTACAAATCTAAGTTTGACCATCATATCTACAGGCTGCAATACTATTTAATGCTTTCAACACCTTGTTGAAGTTTTGGCTAGTATTATAGTGTGATCGATCAAATATTTTACGAATCAAAGAGTATCGAATATTGTGACCAACAATGAGTAAAAACATGATAACCATTTCTTCAATACAAATGTATCTTGTATCTTGCAATGATATTTTTTTTCTCTAAGGATGTTGCACAATTTTAAAAATACACCAGGATGCATTCTATTAACTTCTCAAAAGTGTGTTTGATCCTCTTTTAATATTATATTAATATAATTGTATCCTTTAGAAGTTATTGGTCGTCTACTTAAGTGACGATGGACATGTTCACTATGCATATAAGTTATATGCTCAATCAACACATATAAGGATCCTATAAAATGTCACCAATAAACACCTAAGTGTTTCATTTAATTCTTCTTCCAATATCTCTTATTCCATTTGTTCTTCTACTTCATGCATGTTGATGTTTGATATTTAAATGTACCACCTGATATCAAACAAGAAATTAAATTTAAAAAAAAACTCTAATAATTTATGAAAATCATTCCACTTATAACCAAAATAAGATATAATTGATAATTAACTTGAAACTTGTAAATTTATAAATAATCAGAACCAAGAAATTATTGTTAGTTCAATCAACAGAAAATAATTTAAAATAATATGATAGAATTTTAACATAATAAAAATCATTATTAATCATGCTCTAAAAATTCACTCATTCATTCCTTTATAGTCTATCCATCCTGAATGCTCTTCCATCGTCATTTTCAAAAAATCGATCTCCTTTAATTGGGTATTAAGCAAATCAAATACATTGTATCGAGTACGATGATCCAAGTTTGGAACCTCTTTGATAGCATCCCAAGAGCCTTCACTTGTATTCCCTATTGATTCTATTTTAGAAGTCACCTTCTCAAGAGTGTGAAAGAGTCTATACATAACATATGCATCAGTATTCTTGAATGCACTTGATTTTCCTTCTAGCTCGGTCCTATCTCATTTTCTAATGGTTGGAGGAACTTTCAAACTTATGGGTTGAGATGCTAATGGTGGAGCAGACTCCTCGAAAAATGAAGGCTTATATGAAGATTCTTATCTATCACTTTACACGAATTCACAAGTATAGTGATCAAACACATAATCATCTAACAAATTAATACTTTGATTTCCTTCTATCTCTAACGTGTTAGAGCAATCTAGGTGTCCTAGGTTTTGATGTTTGGGCAAAGGTTTAAGTTATGTTTATTGTTGTATTTGATATGCATTGTGAGTGTGCAAAATATAGGTACAACAAAGAGAGTCTAAATGTGATTTTGGTAAAGGAGAAAAGTCTAAGAGCAGTCTTGACGGAGTAAGTCCAAGTATGTAGTCTTGGCAATGTAAGTCTAAGTGTGACTTGGTAACGGTTGAAGTCTTGGAGGTGAGGAGCCTCTTGGCAAAGGAAGACTCGACAACTAGGACAAGGCCGAAGAAAACTCCAGAAGGCAAGACATGAAGGATGAGGAGACATTCGAGGGATGAGAGGTTGATGGAGGAGGCTAGAAGACTAGGTCTAGGTTGTACAAGCAAGGATGAGTGCATGAGAGACTGTACCCAGGGTAAATTTTTTTGATTACTGTAGCAGTTACTGTAGTGTCATTGTAGCATTACTGTAGTAGTCGACTAATGTTTTCATCAATCGTCTGGTATCGAGCCGTTGGCCTGTAACGATCGAAATCCATGAAGACCAGTCGACTGGTGGCGGGAAACATAGCTAGGTGTTTCCTCCTAAGCTCAATTTAAAAGAGCTCGGGTGCTTGACTAAGGTTGATGAAATTAATGGTGGTTAACCCTAATTAGATTTTTGAAGTGCTCAAGTGATCTAGTGTGGTCTTGTACGAGTTGTGGTGAGATTTGTCCACCCACAAGGAGCTACACGAGTTAGCCGGAAGTTCTCTGGAGAATCATCAACTGACGGATTGAGATCGCCCACCTTACAGATAGCCGTGGAGTAGAAGTAAGTGATCTCTGAACCACATTACATAAACGTGTTAGAGGTTTGATTGTCTTGGTTATTGCATCTAGGTTTAACCTTCTATTTGTTTGTTTTGTTTTGTATTTCCGTTGTACACTGACAAGCCTAAGAAGCGACGATATGGATTAGACGTTATTCACCTCCTCTAGAGGACGCCAAGGTCCCAATATAATGTTCTTGCATCAATGTCATCTCCTAGTCTCATCGAGTATTTTCTTGTAACAATTCCATTTCCAACATCAACTCTTAGATCTTCATAATCCTCAAAAGTATATGTTCAGTAATGTTCATATTTTGGATGAGACTACAAAGAATGAAAAATAGCATGTGTTAACATTAGTTATAATTCTAATCATAAATGTAAAATTTATTATTTTAAATAGAAAATACTAACCTTAAAATAATCTTTCTATATTTCTTCAAGAACCATCTTAGGATCTCATCCAAAACCAGAGCTATGACATATAAGCTTACAATAGTTGATGTACCTCTGTTTGAACCACTTTAAACGACTTTGATATTATGTGAAAGTCTTTTCGATTGCAAGTTTTATATTTAGAGCTAGCAGTATTTTTGTTTCTACAGTTATTTTTTGCTAAAGACTCCACTTCTATCATGTCATCTTTGCATGACAACCTCAATCATGAGTTTTAACAATTCGTTGTTCTCTTCAGTTGTCCATACATTATATCTAGTTTGTGAATCTCCCATTGGTAAGGTCACTTAAATATACATAAGATAGTAAATAAATACATAAGCATACCTAAGAATCTAGAAAAGCAGTAGACAACAAACCTACAATCATTACTATTCAAAATTACATGTCATTACACATATTTTGCCAAATATTTTATGTATAGAAAATGATTAACGCATATCTAAACAGATTTCCGTGCAATTTATGATGCAAATAGGCTTAATTTAGAATATAGTACTTGATGCATCACTTGTCTATCAAACCGATCATTGAATATTTTATGTTAACATGACACGATCCTCTTTTTTATTATTATTTTTCTAAAGCATTTTAAATATGCAACTGGAAGTTTCCCTAAATTTTTACTACCAAACAACAATAATAGGGAAAAAAATCAAATATTTCAACCATGCATAAGCAGCGTAATTTTTATTTAGATATTTTCTACTTTATTAATCACTTTGAAAACATATTGTTTTAAGTATAGGTTTAACATATGTGACAACATAGCTAGTATAGTAAGATTTGTTTAATAATTCAAAATGTGGAACATATAGGTTTATGTGAAAATTATTAAGTAAATGAAATGTGGGCATCAGTGTTCTCATATTGAACAAAGCAAGAAATAATTAAAACGTGACAAGTAGGCTGGTATGTCCATTTTAGCTTGGAAACTTTTCTTTTGCAACTCTTTTATCACTGATTTGACAATGCTTATTGTTCTAGCCTTTCATCTTTTGATTTCAATTTTGGAATAGTTGATCTAGGATAAACCCTTTTTAATTCAATTTTTTATAGTTCGACTATGCCAAAGTAATAATGGTGACCCTAATAAAATGTAAAGATTTTGATTTTTCTCATTTTAATCAAATATTTTCTATATTTTGTAGCCATTAATAATTTTTCACTTGTTAGACACATGATTTCATCATTTCATCGAGAAACAAAAAAAAATGGCATACATAATCCAACAACCAATCTCCTCTCCCTTCTTATTATCCTCCTCGTGATCCTTCTTCGACATCCCACCAGTTGCCCACGCCTCTAACCGAACTTCCTTAGGGACCAACACCATTTTTAGTCCTTCAGAGTCCCTCCCTACGCTTCGAATTCCATCCAAACTCACGACCAAAATATTCTCTCAGAATAATGTATCATGATTCCATCCATTGAACTAAAACTTGAAACACTTCTGCTTTCAAACACCAGCCTAGCATTAAACCCGCTTAGCCGAAGTTGATCGTGGAACCCTAGATGCCAAAAACAACAGTAAAAACGAGGCAAATCAAAGATTTTTTGACATGCACAATCCGAATGTTTCTCCTAAAGTAGTATCTGTAACCCTAGAGGGATTTGTTTAAGGATAAACACATGACTAAAAAAGGGTAAAACGACCAGTGTCGCAGTGGACAAAAATGACAAGAATGATTCAAAAATTTTCATGAAAAATATTCTTTTGAAAGTTAATGGTGAGAACCCTCGATTGTGTAGTTTTATGGAGAAAAAGGAACGCCTCATCTTGTAAGAGAAGAAAAGAGAAAGACGTATAAGGTTAAAAGTCTATAAAATCTCAAGAGTGATTAGATGGCTTTTTTTATTATTTTTAAAGTTGTACTAAGTGGTTTAAGTTTGTACCCAAGGAATTCTAAAATAATCTATGAAAATTAAATGAAAGTTTGAATACCACATGACTTTTTAAAACTTTATAAAAATTTAATTTGGATACAACTAGATTTTTATAAAGTTTATAAAAGTCTAGATTAAATATACCTAGATTTTTAAAATCCACAAAAGTTAATGAAAATAATTAAAAGTCTAAGATTGAATATATCCCCATATGAATGCTACCCCAGAAGCTTCAACTCCACATCGGAAGATGGAACTGATATGTATACAACTTATTCTGAATCTTTGGCAACAACATCATTGCTAGATCAATCACAATTCCTGAATTCAAGTCAGAAGAAGAGACAAATATGGAACTTATGGATGATTTTCTCTATATGGAGAAATTAGCTTGTTTGACATCTCGGTCCAAGGACACGAGGGCCATAGCTAGTTCCCACGAGTTTGATACAGTGGAAACTCAAAATGCTGATGTTGGTATATTAGATGTCTAGAAAGATAATACTAAAACAGAATTATGCTGATGTCGGGAAAAAGAGAAAATGGTCAGAATGAGTTTGGTTCTCCCTTGGTAAAGTTGCAGTAAAAAATTGTTCCTATTTTTGAGTCTCTGCCTCAAAACATTGACACTGATAAAGGCCTTGATGATATAAGATACATTATACAGGACACAGAAAAAATTGCTTGGGCACTCTGTAAGTTGTTCCATCAAGGAAAGCAATATAGTAGATGCTTCTTGTGAAAAACAATCATGCAATACATGGATGAGCTTATTAATATCCGTATT
>JBBMJZ010384894.1:0-15480 GCA_037833815.1 Zingiber zerumbet | reverse complement strand
AACTATATCGATACGGCACGATACGGTACTGAAACCGCATCGTTCCGGTTCAGGACCGAAACTTCGGCACGGGTCAAAATTTTAAGCCTTGGTTTGAAGGTTATAAACAGGGAGTGTAATTAGGTGTAATTATTGAAGTAATACAGTAAAACCTTATTTTAACTCTGTGCTCATGGCCTTCTCTCCCTCCATGCCTCCACCAGAGTCATCCAACGTCAAAATACCATTAGAAGTGTATTGTTTGTCAGTGTAGTGTAGGGAGAAACTTCCATTAGACTCTATCTCCACTGATGACTTTGTTTGCAGATGCTCTGTTATTGATACATCCACCATCTGATATATACTTTCTATTACTCTTTTAAAAGATAATCATATCTGCACTTCACATCTTATTGTTCATTTTGTTTCTTTATCAAATTTGAGCTCCTCTTTTCATGGGTTTGTTATGCTTTTGTCCTCTGATAGGCCACAAGATGTATTCAAGAACTCTAGGATGCACCTGTTAAAAGCAAGACGTGGATGAAGAGTTGTTTGATTTTATTTTCAAAGAACATATGATAATTTGTTTCTCCATCCTGTGATGATCTTGCTTATCATCCACTTCTAAGTTGGCTGTTTATGATTAGGCATTTGAGAAACTAACCATGTTGGTGCAGCAACATCAATAATTTGGCAGTCATAACAGCCCTAAGAGGAAGTTGGCAGTTAACTACACCTTGCCAAGAAAAACCCACATGCTTAAATTTGTATTTCTAGGGAATACTTCAAGCTCCTGTCCAAGAGATTGTTGTTTATTTGGGTACACATGGAAATATCATGGTGCCTTATTCCTTGTAGAAATAGCACCCGAAACTATGGTTTTATGATGCAAAATTTTTTATTTATTAATTTTCAAATTTATTTTGCAATGTGATAAGATTATTAATTGACTCAATTAGAGGGCTAGTGTTCTTTTCTGTTGTTGAAATTTTTGTAGGTTTAACAGAAACAGACATAACAAAAGAATAATGAATAAGCTTGCTACCGTTGTATTGGGAGTTTGAAAAATCATATGCAAGGCCTCACCCTGATTAGCTTGTGGTAGATATGTACTTCATTGAAAGTTTTTACTATCTTCAATTTTAGATCAAACTACACAAGGATGCATACTTCACTTATGCTTACAATCTGCTTATATCTCATTCTGAAAAGAATACATTAAATACATGGATAGATTTTATCATCTTCTAGTACTTTCTGTAAAACCAGCCTACGATTTCATTTTCTGATTTCCTTCAGAACAAAGTCTACTGTAAAGTTGGTCCTACTAGATGAAGCAGATGCCATGACCAAAGATGCTCAATTTGCATTGAGACGAGGTTTGTTTCTTGAATGCTCACTTTAGTTCTCAAGATTTTATCTGTAATTATATACTTGATATGAGTTTTTTTCCCTGTGAAGTGATTGAGAAACATACAAAGAGCACAAGGTTTGCTCTTGTCTGTAATCATGTGAACAAGATCATTCCTGCTCTGCAGTCAAGATGCACTCGGTTTCGTTTTGCTCCACTTGATTCAAGCAACATTAGAGAACGCTTGGAACATGTGATAAAAGCTGAAGGGTTAGATTTATTCTAATTGGATTTACTGCAAAATTGAATGAACAAAACTGCCATTTTTTTACTGGTGCAACCTGTTATTGATTAAGCATTTATTCCTGTAATTGATTAAACATTTATGAATGAACCAAATGCATTGGCTGAATCTGGCATGGAGTTGTTTTTTTTTTATTTCACTTTATGGTTGATATGCTTGTTATATAATCAGGCTATTTTTTGTTGTTAAGGGTCTTTTTTTAGAAAAGAATGCATTCTATCTTTTTTCTGATGATTTCTATTTTACATTATTCTGTTAAGATTATTTAGCTTGTGAGAGTTTTTAGTAGTTATTAGCAAGTAAAACTAATTCATGATTATATGATACCTTTCTTCTTTATCTCAGTTGACAAAGGTGGCAACTTGGTACTTCCTACAATGCCAATTCAATGTGGTATTTGTTAGATTTATCTTACATTTCTTCTTGTGAGGTTTAAGGGGTCTATTCAAGGCTGATCCGATCCATCCTATATTGCTCGATGACCTGGATCAGGTTTACAATGTTTGGATATGTCTGTTTTCAAAATAGGTAGCAGAGAGTTACAATATTGTAGCATTCCTTATGGGTTAGGAACTGTCCAATGCTTGATGAATTGTGATGTGGTGTACACTTTGTTCTTGATTAACTTACTGGTTTGATTACATTGAAATTCTATTGTAGAGTGCTATGGTTGTGGAAACTGACCTGCTTCACTTTATATCTCTTCACAAACAGTTGTGCGCTTATGCAGAATTTGATTGCTCTAAAGTTCTTATTTAAAGGAAAGTCTCTATAACCATTGCTTGCCTATTGACCTAGCTATTGAAAATGAAAACTGGAAGCTCTAAGCTGCTTTGAAACTAGTAATAAATTGTACTTGACAAGATGTTCTTTCTACGATTGTTAAGATTCAGTATCAAACTATCTGAAAGACATCATAAAGGCTAAAGTTGAAGGATTTTGATGATTTGCAGAATGAGCAATTGTTTAATTTCATGGAGATGGGTATGATATCACATGTGGATTGTCTTTTGCACCAGAATGGGTGTATGGGAGGGCCACTGGGCTCGCACATCTTTGTCGCATTCCATTTGAATTGGTATGGTAACTAGAGCAAACCTGAAAGGGACGTGGAAAAGGTAAAAAAATGTTATTTTTTTGCACACGCGAACTAGAATGAAAATCACCATTCAAAGGGAGTCTGGGGGAAAACATTAAGATACATAAGAAAGAGGAATAAACAGTATATTGATTATTTGATAACCATTGGAGGAGGAATGAATGCCCCCAATGACAGAAATAAGGCATTTGAAGGAGTAACCATTCAGTAATATAGGGACTATTTCTTTAGAAAAATCACGGATCCAACTCTAACTTTAGAAGATGGACAACACCTAACTTATCCCATACCTCGAGGAATGCATCACAGTCATATACCTGGAAGTTATCCCAGGAAAAGACCTTCTAGAAGGTAGGATTGAGGCTAATGTCAGTGAATAAGTTTATATGGAACAGATTGAAAGATCATTAAATGAATACAAGAAAAAAAAACTTGCCAACCATTTAAACTTTCAACTAGGGCTGTTACTTCCTCGTGCACACTATCCAGGCATTATCCTGAACAACTCATATCTGATTCATGGGCCTGAGCTTGAAGCCTTCTTGATGTGCATTAATGTCAAACCTTAGACTTCCTAGCAACAAAAGATTCTCCCTTTGTGGTTGAGCTATTCTCTTGATTAAAATTGCACCATAGTTTAGATCTTCCACATTCTAGTATTGGCGTGCTGGCATGAAACGATATACATGGCCTCTATCCTTCTAAGTAAATGGGCCATTAGCTTGGTTCTTGGGTTCTTCTGGAAGAACTTGATAGCTTGGAATTAGTTAAGTCTACTTATGCCGATCCAACAAAGGGAAAGGGAGTTAGACAGATAGGAATATGGTGCAAAAGATGCAAGCTTATACCATTATTTAAGGTGGTATGACTTGATTTCCTTTGAGTTAATTTACTAATTAGTCAATGCCTGATCTATTTTATTAATAGAAAGAATTGGTTTGAATTCTAACTCTAGCCAATCTTGTAGGCTAGCTTTGACCAGTCAATGAAAAGAGCTGACTTAGCAAGGCCAAATACCATTGCATGGTGTCACTAAATAATCAATTTAGAGTTTGATCCTGGTATGAAGACACAACAACCTAAGAGTGGGAACTAGAGCCAAAAGCTTGATCGTGTAGTGAATCTTTTGTGCCATATGATCCATGTTGATCTTTATACACTCTTAGTAACTGCTCAAGCCAGGTGTATTCTATCCATTCAGTGTGTGTGGGGGATTCAATGAATAAAAGTTGATCTTCTTGCTTCATGCTTATGCTTGTTGGGTTTTGTTTTTGTAGAATTTTGGCCACACCAAATGATACCTGAGTGACTCAATCCCACAGGAAGAGGGTCTTTCTGTTGAGGTACACTCATCGTTGTCTAAACCCAATTGAAAGGCACAATCAAAGTGTTGGTACAAGGAGCACTCATTATTCAAACCTAGGGTTTTGATCTATGATAGAGTTTAAGTTAGACATTATATGATCTGATTTGTATGCCAACTTTGTAGGTGCGGGTAACTTAACAAAGGAAGCCTTTGTAGGTTAGGTGGACCACATACTAAGGAATACTTGGTAAGTAGAGAGATCGAATATCGAGAAAGGAAGTCTTGGTAGGTCATGTGTACTTGATATTAGACAATGAAGGTCTGGTAGGTCAGGGAGACCTGATACTGGGCATGTAAGAAGCCTTGATAGGTTAGATGACCAGATATCAGGTAGGTAAGAAGTGTCGGTAAGCACTGGGTAAAAGGTAAGTTCAAGAGAAGTCCTTCTAAAAAAGAAGATTGTGAGGGAGCTTCTTATATCTGGAACGTGGGTAGACCCTTCAGTTAGGTGCTGACTTGATCTAGAAACCAATATGTGCTTTGAAATCAAAGTCAATTAGACAGTTGACGAGTAGTTAGTTGCTCTACTAATATTTGTTATATGCTTTCAGACTAACTTTATGTTGTAGGAACACTTAAGTTTTCCATGCGACTAAACAATGTTTATGGCCAACTAGTGTTCAGATAATCGAAAAAGGAGGTTTGGAGCAATCAGATGAAGCAATGAACATGACTTAGTCTAGATACTAATGTGATAAAGGATTAAATTTTATTTGCGGATGTGGCAGCGATCTGGGAGATTGAATGATGATTATGCGACTAGAAAAACAATGTATTTGGATGGAGATAAGCTAACATGGAGCATCTCTGGTATCAAAAAAGAGGGTTTAAGCAATTGGAAAAGGATAAGTCACAAAGACCGAGTGCAGATAAATTATTGTATGGGTGATTGAACAGGGAGGTTTGGTTGACGAAAAAAGACTATAAAAGGGAGATAGGACACTAGAAATCGTCAAATCATTGAAAACCACATCGATTCTCTAGCTTCTTGTGCTCAAATTCTTTGTTCAAGCATTGCGAGGGCATTAGACAACTTCGTATGAGTAATCCAAGAATCCAACTCTTTGAACCGACTAATCTTGGAGGTGACCAGCCAAACCTCACGACAGTTTTTTACCGGCCACCAGGATAAATCGGGAAGCGTTCATAGAGGTCCATTCAGATGGTCAGCATTCTTAGTCCCACTTCTCACTGGAGGAAAAAATTTCCTCTGCCGTTCGAATCTTAGATCCCTTGGTTATCTATTGGAGGGCTTAATCATATTGCACCATTGCCCCGGGGCAAAATGTTGAACCAGGTAACACCGAATGTGGGGCGACCGGTCCGACTCCACGGAAGTTTCCCATTGCCCGCCGAGATTAATCGGGAAGCGCTATCGGGGGGCGGGCCAGCCCGTGGTTGCATGTCCTGTTTGGAGGAAAAATTCCTACAAATGCGCCGTAGCGGAGGATCGAACCACGGGTGTCTGGGTGACAACTTGTTTGTCGATTATTCTTTTGAGTTGTTATTTTAACATTTATCTATTTATTATTTTGTAAATTTGTAAGGTTTCTCCACCTCTAGAAAATTTCTAAAAAGGAGAAAAATAATGCTATAGTCGGCATGGGTGGGGGTGGGTGGCCGATTCACCTAAGGAATTGATAGGCCGTGGAGTAGGAACCTAGGGGTTCCAAACCACGTTAAATTACTTGTGTCATTTTACTTATTTTCACAACATTTTAGCTATTGTGAACTTTTAGTTGCTTCAGCTACATATTGCTTTGTTAATTATATTAATCTTTCATTGCAGACTCTGTTCTATATAATCAAAGGACTTAACATATTTTTAAAATTCTTTAAGTGACTATTCACCCCCTCTAGCTAGATACATGATCCTACACAAAGTTACGTGGCAAGGTGGGAGATTCATCATAAGAAGATGCACAAACTGTAATTATTGTGTATAACTCTGTAGTTCTTTGGTTTCTCTAAATATGTCTTCATACTTTAGTACTAGCCTTAAACACAGCTTTATCTACTTGCTATCTTTTCAAATGTCAAGATAGTATTTATTTCTCGCATGCAGGTATGCTAAAAATTTCACATAATTTACATTTATCTGGTATCCTTTTTAGGCTTGACGTAGATCAGGGTGGGTTGACATCATTGGTGAGGCTGAGCAATGGTGATATGAGAAAGGCTCTGAATATTTTGCAGGTTAGTTTTGGTTTATATATTTTAATTGGAATCAAAAGATGACTTGTTTTAGTTGGATAGCATATGTTATCTTGTATAAAACATTTGGTACTTATGGTTTATAATCACCTTCCTTTGGTCATCAGTTGCCTTCTTTGAAATTTTAGTACTTGTTAGAGCTCATCTGAAAGGCATATAGCAAGGTTAAAAATCCAAGATTCATTTGGCCTTCATTTATAGTAACTGAGAAGTCACAATGACTGCAAATGATGTGTACTGCTTGCTTACCCTTTTTTTTCAACTTCCATACATCTTTGCCAAACTACATATCTCTTACGTTCAAAAAAGTGGATTTAGTTGTTATAAAGAATTGTCTTTAGTATTGTTATATGTATGTGGATCGGTTAAATAAATCTTATTGATTTTTGAACTATTCTACCTTAAATCACTTCATTAAGGAATTAAATAACAAAGAATCAAAGCTAATGAACTGGTTTCATGCTTAGTAAATTTATCTTGAAACTTGTTAAACGCATCTTGAAGCTTAAACTAACAACTATTAGGTTGTAAACACCTGAAAGGAAGCTTTCTAACTGTTTACATATTCTCTCCTTGCTAACCAAACTTGTATTTGGAATCCTTGAGAAATCTCTTTGGAGGAGAATGAGTTTACCGATAGAGAAATTTTTTTCTAATACCTCAATGTTAATTTATCTGTGTGAGCTGTGAGCCAAAGGTCTGATGCTGGATATTTTCTTTTACATGCATAATTGCTTTTGTCTTTTATCAGTTAGCTCTTCATTTTGTACCTTGGGAAGCGACATACTAGACATGCTTGGGCAGTCACTCTGATATTGTTCAGTCATCAGTTCTTCGAGTGCTTATACATATGGACGTTTTTGTTTCACCAAGGGACAGTTTATACAAATCTAAAGACCTATATATACTAAGAAATTGTTCTTGCTCGCTTCTTTGAGATTTAGTTTTTTGGAAGTTTCTTCTAGGTGCACAAAATCTTTTCTTGTTCTTATTACTAGAGGGAAAGCAAAGCTACATCAGGTACCAAAAAGTATATTGCAATCCCAAGGAACCATAATTTCCTAAAGTCCAATCTATTTGAGAAGATTTTTATTGGACAGACAATCTTTAGGCATAGCGCAGACGGTGGACACATGACATTTCTGACGTAATGACCAGGGGTCGATTCTCAGGAACTGACGACCTGGGTTTACCCCACCATGCGCCTATGACCTATGTATCTGCATGAACCTCCCTCCATATCCGTGGGGCCGGCACTAGGGGGGCCGGCACTAGGGGGGCCGCTAAGGTAGCGGGTCTACCTTTTTTTAAAAGTTGGGAAACCGCTTATCATATCTTTATGTTTTTGGCTATATTTGTTGAGGCTTGTTGTGTGAATATGATTTCAAAAGTTGCATTCTCTTTTTCTTATAAGGTTCTTCCTTTTTCCCCTATTGACTTACACTGCAATTCCAAGGATAAGTTATCTCCTAGACCTCTAATTTTAAGGAAATGCCATCCTTGCCTTGGCCTGTGTTTGCAATTATCTCCAAGCAAAATTTACATGTTCTGATTTTTAAATCAATCCTAGGATTGTGAGCATTTGTAGTTGTTCTGTTGAACTGGTTTTCAATTATGTGTATGCATGATTTTTCTACTTGCTAAGTCACTGGTTTTAATTTGGTTTATTCTCTGCTAATAGAAATTTTTTCCTTCTCTCTGAATTGTTGAGTAACCTTTGAGTTTCTTTGCTAATTTCTTTTGCAAACATGTCATTTTGTTTTGTGGTCCTGTCATACTGACAATCCTGCATGTTGTTTTTTTCCCTATGTTTGCAGTCTACCCATATGTCATCTCAACATATAAACGAAGAAGCTGTATATCTGTGCACTGGAAATCCAATGCCAAAAGACATTGAACAGATTGCTTATTGGTTATTGAATGAGTCCTTTAAATCTGCTTTTAATTGTATCCTTCCAGATTCACTTGAAATCTTTGCTTCCTATCTCATTTACAAGAGGGTGTAAGATATTGGGTTCCTTAATGCTTTGTTACTTGACTAGATATATCTGATGTCAAAATGAGGAAAGGACTGGCGTTGGTGGATATCGTGAGGGAGGTTACAATGTATGTAACCAAAGGAAATGTTTTTTATACTATGTTCATTTATTCTCATACTAATCCTGAGGTTTATTTTCAGGTTTGTTTTCAAAATCAAAATGCCACCTACTATCCGAGTCAAGCTAATCAATGATTTGGCAGATATAGAGTATGAACTTTTTTTATAGTGCCTGATAAGACCTAGACTTGTTTATTTCCATGCTTCTTCTCACTATGCTTAATCATATAATCAAAGATTGAAACATCATGATGCTATTTATTTGGGAGGGCTAAGACTCTATAGATGTATTTAATTCTGGTATAATGGGTAATAGCCAAGGTGTAACTTTCTTGCTGTTTTATTTGGCAAGGACAAAACTTTTCATTCCATTGGTAAGCCCATCAAAACCTTTATTGTATTGACATGGGGTTCCGGTAGCTGTATTGCCTTAGCCGACACAGGACTACCAGTGCTGAGGTAGTATTGCACAAGTGGTCCAGGAGGACCACCTAACTGACCAAAGAACTACTTGGGTGGTCTAGGCATGTTTACTAAAAAAAAATAGATTTATCTCTAGCACTTGGTCTGCTGTAATAAAACAATAATGATTAGTTTCCTGACAAATCCAACGTATCCTCGCCCGAACCCTATTGTTTGCTTGGGTCCTCTTTTGTTCAATGCTATTTCTTCCCCCTGCATCCGTTGGATGTTGACAACTAGTGATGGGTTCTGACTATCTTTTGGCATCCTCATTTCTAGCCATGCTTTCCATCTTTTCTTACATCCCTTAAGTCATGTGATTCTTTAGTGTTATAACTTATAACCACACACGCATCACAATATTCCCGAAGTCATGTGATCCTTGTTCGTCGATAGCTATAACTATCATGCATCTTTATAACTATCATGCATCTTGTAATATTTCCTAAGTCACTTGAACTTGAGAACTTTAGCTTGGTGATTATAGAGTTCCATATGGGCATTGATGACAAATCACGTGACAATTACAATCACTAATGTATTGATTCTTCATATATGGATTGGATAGACGTTTCCTGTAGGACATGTTAGATTGTATAACATGTGATAAAGAATAATCTCTAGATATGCGTATCATGGAATAAGGATGGCAACTCTAAGCATGCATCATTAATACAACTGAATTAATCTACACATTTAGCAACAAAAACATGATAAAAAATATAAAATGCTATCAATGCATCCATTAAGCAACACAAAGGAATTTAAAAGGTAAATAAGGCCCCTAGGGCTACGATACAACGATAGAGGTGCTCCCCAAGCCCCCATGGTTAAATTCCTAGTTACGACATACAACAGGGTAAAAATTTGGGATGTTGGCTGTTGGGCGAGGAGCCGCTTGCACTTCCGGATTTATCCTGGTGGCCGGTGGAAAATTTCCATGGGGTCAGTCCGTCATCAACAGGATTAGTTGATTCGAAGAACTGGATACCTGGATTATTAGGTGAAAAAAGTGTAAATAAGGCCTATCTCATGTTAGGGTGTTAACTAGAGCTTTTACTGACCATTAACCCTAGGTTAAGTTCGAATATATGCTTTGTAGGGCTTTTGGCCAAACAAGGCTAACCATGTGTATCATAGTATGATCCATAACTATTTGCTACTTAAATTCTGATTTAAGTCTCCTGCTCTATAATGGATACAATCGCACATCATGCTACACCATCCATAGAATCCCAGCAAATCCCGAGGAATTATCCTCCCATGTGGTAACTAGCTTCGGTTTCCTGATTTACTCCCTCCCAATGGTGTGGGGAAGTCGTGAGGGGCCGTCAGGGTGACAGATTTTACCTTTTTTCTAGAATGCAGAATATATCACACCTTTCGAAACATGTACATGCACATCCTCAGAGGGCTTATGGTTTATGAAAACACCTCTCATGACAACCCTCTTTTTCAATACTCATGCATTTCCTGATTGACCTCTAACAGATGATCTTGCCCCTATCAAAAGAGGTGTGCTCACACCTCAAAAAGAGAATGAAATCTGATCCAAAGTTGATGCAGACAGACAATACCCTTAGTATTGCTTCTTTAGACAACGGATTAGAATTTTGGGGAAACTTTGATTTGGAAAGAGAGTAGCATTGCTTCTGCATTGTAGCTGAGAAAGGTTTTGGTTATTATTTTATTATAAAATTGTGTTATCATCCACATATATTTGGTAAAATAACAATCTTCTCTGTCAAGTCACTACAATCGCCACCTTTTATTGCTGAACCTATTCAAAATGTAAGTTGATGCTAACATTCAAAGCCTGTGCTAGTAGGAATAGCAAGGTAGGGAAGGCCCATTGTTCTATTTTGAAATACTAGATTCGATTATTGTAGCTTGTTTTATAAATATAGGCATAGCTTTTGATTAAGGATAGTTGAAGATTAATAAAAAGTATTCTGAGTATTTTATTTTCAATATATATTTTTAATTATTTTGTGTGAATCAACAGGTTAATCCTATTTTTTCTATTTGCCTTGATATTTTCTTAGCTATTCAGGTTAACTTTTATTCTACTTGCTTTTGCTACATCAAGGTCATTATCTATTTATTACTAAAGCTTGTCCAAAAATTACTAAAAAAGCTTAGCTTGTTACAAATGCATATAATTTCACAACCTCTTAAGTCTTAATGACTTGGCAAATATGCTAGTTAATCATTGGAGCCAACAATTAAGGTGAAAATTTCCTTGAGTTGTACCTTTTTTTCTCTAACAAAGTGGTAATTAATCTCATGTGTTTTATTCTTTAGTGAAATACTAGATTGCAAGTAATATATGCATGGCAGTTTCATTGTCGAAGCAGCTAAGCTCATATATGACTAGAGCCATAACCTTGTATTATTCCTCTGCAATTGACCTAGTAGTCTTTTTTTGCTCATCTTTTTTGGCACATGCACTCCCAAAATATTAAATTGTTTTCTAGGAGAATATTTCCATGTGGATTTCTAGCATGGATAAAGAGACAGCCCAAATTTATTTACATGTAATCTGCAACCTAGAGATTCCCATCGACCACTTTCATGTATGGGATGTCATTTTCCAAGCATTCTTGACATAGAAAATTCTTGAATCTGCCTGCCAATACTTCTAATCCTATTTAATAAAAGCTCAAGGAGATTGACTAGTGACAATTACTAAAGTTAGTTTTCAGTACTAGTTGTAAAGTAGTTCAGTTGTCCTAATAACTTTGCCAATCTTATCGTCAATCTAAAATTGGAATTCACTAGTGTCACTTGTCTTAGGAACCTTATTAGTTTCCTCATGTGTATCAAAATATGTTTTATTTGGGTGATATTAATGTCACCTCGTGTTAGGACAATCTCTTAAGAAAGTACTTCAGGTTGTTTAGATTCTTGTTTTGAAAGTGTGGATGAAAGCATGCTTTTAGTAATAATGTTACCATCTGCATAAACTATAAAAAATATAATGGGAGGTAAGGTGAGACATTTATTGATATGATACTCTTTTATTCGTCTCAAATTTAAGGAAATCAGAGATGGATTTTTTTAGCTCATT
This sequence comes from Zingiber zerumbet, assembly GCA_037833815.1. Classification (NCBI taxonomy): domain Eukaryota; kingdom Viridiplantae; phylum Streptophyta; class Magnoliopsida; order Zingiberales; family Zingiberaceae; genus Zingiber; species Zingiber zerumbet. Next base: position 3,537 of record JBBMJZ010384894.1, on the reverse strand, counting down.
CAAAATTATCTTCAATTGGATATAGCATCACTCCCTAAATTTCAAATTTAGGAAGTTGACTTTTGGTGTAACGGTAAAGTTGCTGCCATGTGACATAGAGGTCACGGGTTTGAGTCTCGGAAACAACTTCTTGCAAAACAGGGTAAGATTGCATACAATAGATCTTTTCCCGGGACCCCACATTGGTGGGAGCTTTGTACATTAGGCTACCCTTTGTTAATTGAAACTTTAGAATATTTAATAGTAAACACTAACTTATAACCAATTGTGATGATCAAGACCAACAAAGTTATATTATTGTTACCAACAACCAAGCCATTATTACTATATAGATCTTACAACATTTGGCTCATTCCCCTATTATATCATCATCTATATTTAAATGAATTTTATCTTGTTTATCGTTGCTAACCAAGAAGTGTTCTTTGGTCTCTCTTCCTCGATTAATGTGTATATTTGTCATGACCTCACATTGCCTAAATAGAGTGTTTATTAGTCACCTAAGTTCATGTCCATACCATATTAAATGTATCTTTTAGAGTTTTCTCTCAATAGGTGTAATTTTGATTCTCTCTAATATTTTTATTTATTATTTATTCTATCCTCATATGCATGCACATCCACCTTAAAATCATCATTTCTATGACTCAACTTGTGCTTGTGTGCTTGATTTATAGTCCAACATTTAACTTCATATAACATAACAAGTCTAATTGTTGTTTCATAAAACTTTCCTTTAAGCTTTAGAGGTATCTTACAATTATAAGAACATTTGGCACTTCTCAACCTCAACCGTCTTAAATCCTATGCAAAACATCTCTATCAACCCCTCAATCTTTTTACAAAAACAGACCTAGATATTTAAAGCTCTAGTTATAGGTATTTCAACATATCCTATCCTAATAATCGCCTTGATACATCTGCTACTAAGCTTAAATTTCATATATTGTCTTTACTCTAAGTTTAAAACCTTTTACTTCCAAGATTTTCTGCCAAGATTTGAGCTTAGCATTTACTTTTTTACGTGCTTTATCAGTCCAAACAATGTTATCTTCAAATAACATACACCATGGTAACACATTGTATCTACTGAGCTCATCCATGATTAATATAAAAATATATGGATTTAAAACAGATATTTGATGTAATCTTATCTTTATAGGAAACACTTTTGTTAATCCACATGGAGTTTTCACTCTTATTATTACATTATCATATATATCATTAATTATTTTCATAAACGCTATATTAATACCTTTCTTTTCTATAATTCTTCATATAATTTCTTTTGAGACTCTGTTATAAGTTTTTTCGAGGTGAATGAATATCATGTGTAACTATGCCTACATCTCATGACTCATGAAGCATGATTAGAAATTCAGATGAGCATAGTTTAAATAATCAATTAAATGGTATTTTTTTAAAAAATAATAAATGATGGATTTTCATTTACTCATCTAATGACGACATACATAGATACATTTTTGTTATGTGAGATTAATATTAGTTGATATTGAATTAATTACTATTTAAAAATAATTAACCACTTAAGATATTCATATTAATATATGGATTGAGGTGCCGAGCTATATTGGCTGGCACAAGTGAAATTTATTGTTTTACCTAGACACGAACGCTTTAACATTAGCATCAAAGCGGTGGCGTATGGCAGAGATAGAGAGGGAGGGAGAGGGGGAGAGAGGGAAAGAAGATAGACTAAAGGGAAAGAAGAGGCTCAGATAGAACCGACGAGTACAGCGGTAGGCAACAAGCATGGCAAACAGGTCTAAATGGAGACGAGAGGGATTAGAGACTGGGTGCAAAATGAGAGAAAATGGAATTAAATATAATTCCTAGTTTTTTTTTGAAAAAAATATTATTATCCTAATTAAATATAATTGAATCCGTTAGCCTACATATAAACTTTGTTCAATTTTATATTAACCAAAATAAATCCAAATTATCTCCAGTTTGAACTTGCTCATAATTGCTAGCGTGTCTACTCGATGAGCTCCACTTTGCTCTAAATTGACTGTCACTAGGCCTACTACTTAAAATATTAATTTTAATTGATTTAATCAATTGTCTGAAAAAATTAAAAAATATAATTTAAAATGTAAGGGAACATTTATTTTCATGTTCTAGGTTAGAGACCGAGAAAGATCCTGGGATTAAGCAATGGGAAAATTAGCGCAGGGAACAACTAGTGTTCTACATAATGCTTTGATTAAATAAAAATTAATTTGATTAAGTAATATAATTAGTTTATTTATTATTTTTATTATTTTAAATGATTGCAGTAAGTGTGCACTGATTATATTAGATTAATTCTTAAAAATATTATCAAGTTCAATTTGAAGTTATAAATAATTTTTAAAATTTGGATTTATCAAACAAAAAACTTTATCTAAAATTGATGTATATATATATATATATATTAAATCTTATACTGAAACCAGGGTGGCATTTTGCAAACATGGGGAAACTTTATGTTAAATTCAGAGAAATTAATTTTTGAATTTCGACCACTTTGCATTGTTTTGCCAAACTGAAAGCAGGTAGTTCTTCCTTCCTACTAGTTTTTTATTGGATCTGCCATAGTAGATTTGCATTTGAATTAGAAAGGCTGCTTGATCTTATTCTTTTCCAACAAAATCATTTTTCTTGCTTTGAACTGCAGATATCGATTGAGCTTTGCCTGCAATGACAAGTTGCAGCTTGGTTCGCTCATCTCCACTTTCACAAATGCTCGGTGTGCCTTGGTTGCTGCTGTTTAGTGATTTTATTTTTCATTCCTACTTTTTTTTTTTGTTTCTCTCGAATCCATATTTACATTTGTTCCAGGAAATGTTACTGAAACAGTGTGGTCTGTTCATGTCGCTGATGAAACTTGTGAAAAATTACATGATTTAGAAATGCTTTGTCAAGCTTCTATCTCTTAAGGTGCATATCTTGGTTAATCGTTGATTTTTTTTCCAATATTTGTTTTCTAATTTAAATAGAGTGAAGTTTATACTAGTTATCAGTTCCAAGTATTGAGCATTTTTTTACTAATAAAAAACTTATTTACTTTTCTTTATGATTTTCTTCTATGTGATGTTTTGTGAATTATCGTTTTGTATTTGTCATTTGGCACAAACCTGCGATTTGCCTTGCAGTGCCCATCGATCGCTATAGACCCCACACTCTGTTGAGTCTAGCGATATGGAACTAGTCGCCCTGTAATTATTGTATTCCTACTGGGTGCAAGGGCAACGCTTCACCATCTGCTTTGCGTCTTCTAGTTCTTATCCTCCTTGTCAAAGATGTTCATCGTCTATTGAGTAACCCATTGCCTTGCGGAAGATTGCTTGACCCGCCTTCAGCGTTGCTATTGCTTGTCCATAGTCTACTTAAACAGCCCCGGTCCTAACAATCAGGAGGCCCGGGGCGAAACGGTTAATATATATATATATATATATATATATATATATTTTTTTTTTTAAGTAAAAATTATTTATAATGAATTCTTCTAGCTTTTCTATATGTAAAAGCATC
>JBBMJZ010384884.1:0-15480 GCA_037833815.1 Zingiber zerumbet | reverse complement strand
GTGTACTAGTGTAATTTTATAGTCAAGATAAACTAATACCAAATTACACTACGACTGTTCCAATGGTTTGTCCCTATTCATCTTGGTCGTGAGTTACTATTTATAATTTATAAGAAACTGATAACATGATCTTCTGTATGACACTACACACCATGTTATCTACAATATAAATTAAATGGATAATTACATTTAACGTAAATGCAGACATTTGACCAATGTGATTCTTATTTCAAAATAAATGTTTATAAAAAGTTAGGTTTTTAGTATACATCCTAACATTATTTACACCCAGGCACCCAGAGCTGCCACGTTAGCAAACGGTCAGATCCGACCAGCAAGCTATAAATAGAGCTCTGGTCTTAGTAGTTTAGGATAACACTTGTAAATGACTTATGTACTTTAAATTCTAGTTCTATTTTTCACTGTAATTCTAAGCTTTCAACGTTGTAAGAGGCTACTTTGCCTTTGGAAGAAGGAGATCTTAGTGAGCTACATTTGTCTTAGATTAACAATCCTCTGATTGCAAATCAAGTAAATATTCTTGCCTGTGTCTTTATTTTATTTTATACATTTACTTTCTATTTTTAAACAAATGTTTGCCTAACTTAGTCCAAAGATCAAGAAAGAGTATTCATTTCATTTCAAGCAAATCACCCTGCCTACCAACCGGGGACCTACATGAGCTTTTTGATGTTATCGAGCTCTCACTTCAAGTTTGGCTTGAGTTTGGTTCGTTTAGATGTTATCAAATTCATAATTCAAACTTATTTGATTATTTAAAACTTTTAGTTGTCTAATTGGTTATTGAACTTGATAATTTAAACTTATTTATTTATTTTATTTTTTAAATTTTATTATTTATTTAACATATTGAAAAGAGTTTTATTAATGAATATGGTTCGTGAACATTGTTCGCGAACGTTGTTCACGAAAGTTAACGAGCTGAATACATATGTATTTAAGCTTGTTTGTTTATTTTAACAAGTTGTTCAAGCATATTTATTTAATTAATCTTGTGTATATTGAACAAACATTGATAAGCTCTTACCAAGCTGAACAACAAGCTTATTTACGAACGCTTGGTTCATTTACAACTCTAGAAATAACAATGGGTTGGATTTTATATCATATGTATCCATCCTTATTTATTATATCCATTCTCATACCATTGAATATTTAACTTTCATCTTCATTCCTATATTTATTGGAGGATCGGATATCCATACCCTAAAATTAGTTTAATTAACTTATGAATATTTATTAAATTCTTAAACAAATAAGTGTTTGTTAGGATTTCTCATGAAAAATACGATGAGATATGTGTTGGTGACTAAGTAAAGAGGCAAACTAAATTTTTTTTCATAGTGGGAAGTGGGCTAAAATTTTTTCTTTTCCCATAAAAAATGTGACACACACACACACACACACACACACACACACACACATATATATACTTATCTTACATAACTGTGGACGGCATCCCATGTGGATCATTTGATGCGGCCAAAGCTGAATTTTTTATTCCCCTCTCTCATCTAATGCAAGTCTCTTCGTAAACCAACACCAACGTGTTGGGGCGCAAATTAGCACCACTGTTGATGCTAATTTGCACAAATCAGCACCAACATGCTTGTAGCGCATGCGAATCAGCACCAACATGCTGGTGTTGTGGTTTTTAAAGACCAACACCAACGTGCATGTAGGAGAGAGACTTGCATACATGAGAGAGAAGAGAATTACATGCAGATGAGAGAGGAAAATAAAAAAAATGACTTTTTACTGAACCAAGAAGGTAAGTTTCCAAAATTGTTAAATCGTGTAGGGTAGTTTTAAAATTAGCAAATCACGTATTCATTAACCATTTTACCCTTATTAGTCGACTAATTTTTTGAATCAGTCAAATCAATTTCATTCTATATCGAATTACCAAAATTTTGAACTAATCAATCGATTGATTTACTTTTTCTTCAAAGTCAATTGTAGATAAAATTGGTTGATGGATCAAACAACCTCAGATTAACATAAAATTGGTTAATTTTTTGAACACGAAAATATTTGAAAATTTTAATTCGTGTTAAAAAAAATCAATTGATGGACCAAACGACCTCTGATTGACATGAAACTAGATTATATGTGTTCGTCTAGTTCTCCTAACTTTATTTATGCTCTCAAATATCAAGTTGACTTAATATATTGAGAGGAATAATTTTTTGAATATGAATTAACTTTTTTAAATATATTCATATTTAAAAAATTGTTACTCTCAATATATTAAATTGAATTGATGTTTAAGGGTATGAATATAATTAGGAGAGGTAAACTAACACATAAGAACTAGTTTCATATCAATCTGAGATCGTTTGATCTATCAGCCGGTTTTACCCAAAATTGGCTGATGGACCAAATGATCTCGGATTAACATGAAACTAGTTCCTATGTGTTCGTCTAACTCTTCTAATTATATTTATGTCCTCAAATATTAATTTGACTCAATATATTGAGAGTAATAATTTGTTAAACATAAAAATATTTAAAAATTTTAATTCATATTAAAAAAAATCTGACTGATGGACCAAATGATCTCAAATTGATATGAAACTAGTTCCTTTATGTTCATCTAGTTCTATTGATTATATCTATACCCTTAAACATTAATTTGACCTAATATACTGAGAGCAATATTTTTTGAACACAAAAATATTTAAAAATTTTAATTCTTGTTCAAAAAATCTAGCTGATGGACCAAACGATCTCGGATTGATATAAAACTAATTTATATATATTCGTCTAACTCTCTTGATTATATCCATGTCCTTAAATGTCAATTTGACTTAATATATTGATAGTAATAATTTATTTAATTACTATTTAAAAATCATTGCACCCAATATATTGAGTCAAATTAATGTTTAAGGTTATTAAAATAATCAGGAGAGGTAGATGAATATATAGGAACTGGTTTCATGTCAATCTGAGATCGTTTGGTCCATCAACCATATTTTTTTAACACAAATTAAATTTTACAAATATTTTAATGTTAAAAAAAATCATTGCTCTTAATATATTAAGTCAAATTAATATTTGAGGATATGAATATAATCAGAAAAGACAGTTGAACATATATGAATTGATTTCATGTCAATCCGAGATCATTTGGTCCATCAACTAGTTTTGCCTAAAATTAGCCGATGAACCAAATAACCTTAGATTAACATGAAATTAGTTTGTATGTGTTTAACTACCTTTTCTAATTATATTCATGTCATTAAACGTCAATTTGACACAATATATTGAAAGTAATAATTTTTCAACACGAAATATTTAAAAATTTTAATTCATATTTAAAAAATCATTGCTATTAATATATTAAGTCAAATTGATATTTGAGTACATGGATATAATTAAAAGAACTAGCCGAATATATAGGATCTAGTTTTATGTCAATATAAGGTAGTTTGGTCCATCAACCGATTTTTTTTAAACACATATTAAATTTTTCAAACATATTAGTGTTTTAAAAATTATTGCTTTCAATATATTAAGTCAAATTGACATTTGAGGGCATGTATATAATCAGGAGCGGTAGACAAATACATAGGAACTAATTTCATATCAATTCAAGCTCATTTGGTCTATCAACTAATTTGGGCAAAATTGGTCGATGTACCAAATGTTAAATTGACATTTGACGGTATGGATATAATTAGGAGAGATAATCGAATGTATAGGAACTAGTTTCATGTTCATCCAAGATTATTTAGTCCATCAACCAATTTTTAAAAAATAAATCAGTCAACTGATTTGCTCAAAATTTCAATATTTTGATACAAAATGAAATCGATTCAACTGATCAAAAACATCAGTCGACTGATAAAGGTAAAATTGGAAATAGATATGTAATTTGGTAATTTTAAAACTATCCCAGGTGATTTGGTAATTTCGAAAACTTACGTGGTCCAGTAAAAAGCTGAATAAAAAATTTAGTTTTGTCCTTATTAGATGTTCCACGTGGAATGTTGCCCACAGTTGTGCAGAATAAATCTCCCAGGATATATATATCCTACGGACCTTACCCTGTGGATTTGTTTGGATTGGATTCAGGGTGCTTGGAATCTATTTAGGTGCCCGTGTGTGAACTGGTCCAAGTGCCTAGATTCTTCTCTTATTTTTTTTTAATTTTGGGGGTATATTATATGTATTTAAGGTTCAAAATTTTATGATTTAGAAGTTGGGTTATAATGGATTTGAGTCAATAATATTTTTTTCTCTAGGGTTCAGGCTTCCCTTTTGAGTTATAGTGTTCAATAAAAATTTTATATGTTCACGGGGTATATTATATGTATTTAGAGTTTAAAATTTTAGAATTTAGGGCTTGTGCTATAATTAGTTTAAGCTAATAAGATTTTCTTTCTAGGGTTTAGGCTTTCTTTTTTAGTTATAGTGTTCAAGATAAAAAAAAATTTAGATGCTCATAGGGTATAATATATATATTTAGGATGTTTGAAGAACTTTTTAATTCTTTAAAATATAAAAAATAAAATAAAAAAACATTGAGTCAGGGTGCCTAGATCAAATTCAAGCGGCTCAACAAAAAAAATTAAATAAAAAATGAATTGTGGACTATTCTGCAAGGAACAGTCTGCAGGATAATATTACACTATCGAATATGAGTAGGATATGAATAGAATTTTATCACATCCATCTCCATACTATCTGAAAATATCATACTTAAATATCAGATTATATAATTAGGTCTAAAAAATCTTTCCATCTCCATCCATTAAAGTCATATATTGATTTTTCATTAAATTCAGAGAAAATTGTGATTCACAGAGCTACATGGAGATTTAAACTAAGATGATCATGGTACATGGAGGAATACTTAAAGTATATACTTTATATAATGTCCCAATATCGGTAAATTTTCCTAAAATCTCTATGCAAAGTTTCAACTTTGCCGTTAGTCCCTATGTTAGAAAATATTTGTTTCAGCTCTTTAATTCATACCAATTCATTTAATTCACTACCTGTGTACAATCTTGTGCAATTATACCCAATTAAACTATATATATATACTCGATTTCAAATACTTTTGTACCTAATAAAGTGAATTATATGCCTATGTATATACTACATATTCATATATATATGATGATATTGATCGATCTATTATAGATAGTTCTTAATTGAATAAAAAATATACAAAATTTTAATTTAAATGATGCCGGATTTAAGAGGAATTATACCTCGTTATTGATTTTTTGCAACTATATTTTACCACGTATTTAAAAATTATTTGCAAAAGAATTATACTGAATTTAAGAGGAATTATACCTCATTATGGACTTCTTGTACCTATATTTTACCATGAACCTAAAAATTGTGTGTATAGGTAGTGAACTAAATTTGAATTTAAATGATGCTAAATTTAGGAGGAATTATACCTTATTTTAGATTTTTTGTACATATTTATAACTTTTCCTCAAAATTTATGCACAAATAGTGAATTAGGTGAATTAGTGTGCATTAAAGAGTTAAAAGTTCGGTTCGGTTAATTCAGAAATTTAATTTTTTTTCTAGAAATATCAATTTAATCAATTCGATTTCGGTTTTGAAAATCACCGATATTTTGAGTTGAACCAAACTAAATCAGAACCAAACCAAACTAAATTGAACCAAACGGAACAAAATCAAACTGATATTATGAGTTGAATCGAACTAAATCGGAACCAAACATAATTAAACCAAATAAAATCATATCGGAATCGAACTAAATCAAACCAAACTAAAAAAATCGGTTATTTCGGTCGAAAACCGAATTAACCGATGTTTTATCGGTTCGATCAATTTGTTTTTTTACAAAGTTCGGTCGGTTCAATAAAATTTGAATAGTTTAGTTTTTAATTTAATCGATTCGGTCGGTTCCATTTAAACCTATTACTCATCCATAAGTTAGATAGAGGTTTAACTAAGTATCATTGTGTGATATATATAAAATATTCATAAAAATTATTTATTTTTTTCAAATTTAATATTCATAATATGTTAAAAAAATAAAAAAATAATAATATAAATAAAAAAATAATAATTTTAATATAAATTATAAAATATAACAATATTATAATTAAGCTTGTAAAAAGTTTGAATAATATTTTTAATAAATAAATTATATAAATAAAATAAATAAGGTACGTTGTACTGACGCGCGAGTTTGCAGTACAGGTTTCGTCTGGTAAGTCTCAGCTCCCAGTAAAGGCCAGAAAAAAATAAAATAAAATAAGGTAAAATTGCAGCATAAATATATTTTGATATGATATATGATAGGAAAAAGGGGTTTTCGATATTTTATATAATGTCACACCAAAAAACCTCAATAATTCCTGTCCGCATAATGAGGATCCACCGTGACGGCAGCGCCTCATCTTCAAGTCCATGTGGCGCGCTCCCATTGGCTATGCTTGCCATCTTCTTCGATGTTATTAAACCACTTTCTGCTTCTCCCACTCGCCGTTGTTTCCGAACTCCAATCACGAGAGTGATGCCATGGAAGTTCTAAATGCTGCAGGCCTCACTCCATTAGCCTCGCTCCACAAGGCCGCTTCCTCTTCCTCCTCCCCTGGAAAAAGGGCCGAGGGCAGGCGGTCGCTTCTACCCCTCAGGATCCGTAACCTCGCCGCCCTTTCGTCCGTTCTCGGCGCCGGAGGGCTCGCCAGAGCCTTGACCTATGAGGAAGCGCTAAACCAGACCTTCGGCAGCTCCTCCCCCTTCCCGGACTTCGATCTCAGCGGGCTCCTCGACGGGATCATGAGCTTCGTCACCGACAACCCTCTCGTCGTCGGCGGCGCTGGGTTGGTACTGGCGGTGCCGCTCGTTATTTCTCAGGTGTTGAATCTGGCGCAGAGCTGGGGGGTGGAGTCCGCCAAGGGGGCGTACGCCAAGCTCTCCGAGGACAGCGGTGCGCAGCTGTTGGACATAAGGGAGGGGAAGGATTTCAGGCAGGTGGGGAGGCCAGATTTGAGGGGATTGAAGAAGAAGGCGGTAGCGATCGCGTATAGAGGGGACGACAAGCAAGGGTTCCTGAAGAAGCTTCAGTTGAAGTTTAAGGATCCTGCCAATACTACCTTGTACATTCTCGACAAGTAAGGGTTTGGCCGTATTTTGCTTATGGACCATGCTGGCTACGTTCATTGTCTTAATTTGTTCGTTCGTCAATGATCTGCTTAATGTAAATCTATCCATTTTGTTAGAGTTTAAGATCTAATGAAATTGTGACTCGGACATTAAAGGTCAACAGAACAATGGTCGAAGATTTCTTTAATGAATTCAAGAAAGATTGATCTCTTGCAGACTCAACTGAAAATTTCTTTAATTGTTCTAAGTCAAATCTGTTTATTCAAAAACTTCTTCTCATTATTCAAGAGAACACACATGACCATTCTTCTATTTTGCATGATTAGGCTTCAGTAAAGGTTAAAAACAAATTGAAAAGGTAAATTCAAGGTTCAAATGGGCCTATATTTGCCCATAAAACTACAATACATCTGCATTTGCATGATATGCATTCATAGTAAACTGGTTAAAATTGAAGGTGGTCTGACACAACAAAACTTTGCAATGGTTCCACAAATGTGGTAGACATCTCTTGAACATAGGTCACACGCTAGTAATTTTGTTTGCACCGAGTTCAGTCAAGATAAGTGCAGTATAAATGGAATCCCCAGGATGGTGGCGCGAGACATTCAGTAACATTAAAGAACTTTTCAAGATTACATTATTATGGGAAAAAGAAAGCAGTAATCTTCAGGCTTTCAGTTTTGTGATGGAATAGGTTCCTATAACTTATTCATGGTTTAAATATGCTAGCAGTTTGCTATAGAATAATTATGAGGTACAACCCTGTTATTCTGAGAGGTATGATTATTTTGAGTTTTCTTCAAGTAATTATGCCTGAATTGGACAACTAAAATCTTCTTATGAAAACCAGGTTTGATGGTAACTCTGAACTGGTTGCTGAACTGGTTACTCTAAATGGGTTTAAAGCAGCATATGCAATTAAAGATGGTGCAGAAGGAACTCGAGGATGGATGGTCCTTATTGTCTAAACTTTGTAATTGTTTTAGTATTGATTTGTAATTACTAGCTAAGAACCCTTTAAATTTGACAATTATATTATTTCAAATACTCTTTTGCAGAGTAGCGGTCTTCCTTGGTTGCAACCTAAACAGGGTGTTGATTTTAGCAATCTAAAAGATTCAATTGCTAGCATATTTGAAGTAAGTTGACCAACATGGGTTTGAAAATAGCTTTATAGATTTGATGGGTTGACGCAATTGTATCCCTATTAATTATGTATCATTGGAGAAAACCTAGAAACAAAATATTAATTTTTGTATTTTGTATAGGTTAAGTTCTTAGACATCTGTATGTTCTTCCTTACCATATATTTATTAGACATTTGCTCAATGTTTTTAAAAATATATATTCAATTATGATGGATGTTATTATTTTTTATGCTATTACTTTCATCAATTAAAAAAAGAAGCTTTATACAGGAAAGTTCAGATGGTCTTGCTGTTACTCTTGGATTAGCAGCTGCCACTGGCTTAGGTATATTGGCTTCGACTGAGGTAAATTACATGTCTTTTTATTAGAGAAACATGATTTGGTGCTTATGGTTATAATTTTTTCCTTTTATTGCAGATAGAAACTGTGCTCCAACTATTAGGATCAGCTGCTCTTATTCAGTTTGTCACAAAACGACTCTTGTTTGCAAAAGTTAGTATATGACAAGTTTTTCTTCTGAAAACAATTTCGAATATAACTTTTATTTGTTAATTTACAGGATAGGAAGGTCACTCTTCAACAACTTGATGAGTTCTTGAACACAAAGGTTGCTCCGAAAGAGCTAGTTGATGAGATTAAGGTAGAATCAATTTATGAATTCTATACTTGATTCCTAAATCACGTCTTCTAATACAATAAACATTATAATGTACAAAACCATACTAGATCTTCAAATTTTTTGAACACAAAGGTTGCTCTTAAACGAGCTAGTTGATGAGATATGTGCAGAATCAATTTATGAATTCAATTCTTAATCTGATTACTAATGCATTTTTTCAAATACCATAGATGTTATAATGTACAAAAGCCATACTACATCTGGAAACTTTTTGAACATCCTTTGCATGAGTGGTCGGTCACACAGGAAGTGTTGTCAGGAGGGAGAAAGGGTGCATGAAAACATGATTTGATTAAATTCTTACCTTCTATGATTGCTGTTTTGAGAAAATTTAGGGTTAGTTACCCCATAGTCCCTTGTACCTATATCTATAATTATTAATTTATAACATTGCCTTTTTAATCCCTCAAATGTACATTGTTCATAAATCTCCCACTCTCTAGTTGGCTTAATAATATCATGAAAACCATCTTATAGATATAGTCAATCCTAGGATCTCTTAAGGATTTAGTTAGTAAATCCACTAACTGTCGATTGGAGATTAACAAATAATAAAATGATTTTGTTATATGACACTTTGTTTCTGTCAAAGTGATCATTCTCTATGTGTCTTGTCCTCCCACAGAACAATAGATTAGAAATTATGTGCATGGTAACTTGGCTATCATAGTACAATTTTAATAGCTCTTTAAGTGGATGCTCTAATTCGGCAATTAACTGCTTAACCTATATAAGCTCTCTCTACTACACACAGTCATGCTAGAACGAGCTGTCTCTTACTCTGTTAAAAATCAGATTAGCTCCCAAGAAGCCACAGTAGTTAGATGTGAATCTCTTATCCATGGGAAGACCTCAGTCAACATCTGTGTACCCTATGGTAACCTAGATCTTAATATAGAAGAATTTTCCTTAGAACATTCTTCAAATAGCATGAAATTCGGAAGATGGCATGGAACATCAGAAATTTAATTGATCATGCTTGCTAAGTGATAATCTAGTTTGTAATTATGAGGTAATTTGTTTCCTAATGAGTTTTTGATATATTCTTAGATCAATCTCCTTACCCTAACTTTAGTTAGATATTAAGATGCATAAGGGTATCAATTGGCTTAACTCTAATGTACTATTCTCCTGAAGCATATCAAGTACACATTTCCACTTGGTGATATAAATCTCTCCATGAGCAAGACATCCTTATACTAAGCAAATAATCTAGGTCATCCACTTTGTCTAAAGGTATTCAAGTCATCCAGAGCATCATCCGAATAGATATGCTTCCCTGATGAAGAGGAGAGGTAAAATAAAATATTGAATGAATTTAAGACATTTTTATCATTCCAAATTAAAGGAGAGTGGAATTAAATTTTCCATGCTCTAAGGCATTGATTTAGATCATATAAGGACTTCTTCAATTTCCATATTAAAACATTCTTCCCTTGAGCAACGATCCCTTGGTGATTTCTATATGCATGTTTCTTCCACTAGGTCACCTAAGTTGTCAAGGTAAGAAATTGTTGGACTTAGGTGATTTTTGCGTAAAAAAAAGTGTGAAGGTAAGAAAAGGATAGATTTGTGTAATTTTAGCCACAAATAAAAGAGTGTCCAGTTAATCCACTCTATAGACCCAGATGTATTACTTAATATAGCTTTTAATCAATATTCCATGTATGTAGGCGATGTTTTCACTGTCAATACTCAATAATTCATTGTGAATTTGCTAGGAGGAAGTGGTACTGACTGCCATGTGACATTAGAATGTAATGCTCGCATATTCTCGATTATTTGTCTTCATCCAAAATGCTACAAGCATTTAAAACAAGTTTATGAATAGAATGTGAAGCCAAACAAAAATAAAGGCAGAATAACTAGGTGATAATGCATCATGAGATTGGAAATGAGAAATAGATGCGAGGAACAATATCTGCGTACCTTTTCAGAGAGTAATAAATAGATCCAAATTGAAAGTTGGAATTGGAATAGGAGATGATGTTGGGTGAGTAGTGATTTTCTGTCATCATCTATTGTAAGGCTTCTAGTCTTGGGCAGTCTTGAAGGAGAAGATAACGGAACGGACAAAGGCATAAACACTAAAAATATGTTAGTCACATACTCAGAAGTAGATGATGAGTCTGAAAAGAATACATGTACTCAAAGAAAAGGGCATTTGTAGAGATAATTCAAATTGTAACTCATGAAAATAGCAACAATATCCCTTTTGTATCCAAGACAATCGGTGTAAGACGCTCTTGACTAATCTAGGTGATAGTTTACCTCTGACGTGTCTCTACTGCAATGGTTGAGGTGGAATTGGCATGTGAGATAGGCTATGAAGGTAGAAACCTAGGCTGAGTTAGATACTATAGGATGAATTTGATAGTATATTATAGAAAAATTTAGGTTAGTTACCCCCAAATAGTTCCTTCTACATTTGTGTTGATTATTATCCATATGCATAATAATTAAATTTTAATGCCTGAAACATATGTTATTCACAAATGGTTGCTGACATTTTCAAACTTTGCCCTTTCAAACAATGAAGAGTCTAACCATCACTCGCACCCCAAATGGGGAATAGTTTCACATCTAATATGATGTGGGGGCACCTCGTTCTCTTTCGCTTTACTTCTTTTGAGTCAATTCAGAGGTTCAATAACACTGTGATTTCCATACTAGTCCATTAGGCTACGCCAGCTCAAAAGTGAAAACCTGATGCAAATTAATAGACTGATAGCTAACTAACTATAAGAAGCTATCTGATAAGTTTGGAAGCAAACAAACAGTCGTAAAGTCCACAGGTTAAAAAATGGCGAGCGTCTGGTTCTCTATGGATGGATATCATGGAGAACAAAGCATATTTGTTCAGCAACAGGTTGAGATAAATGACTAATGACACAAATAACTGCACAAAAGCTTCATATTCGTAGTTCCTTTTGCATTGACATCAAACTGGAACTTGCCTCAGTTTTGTACGTTTCCATTTAATAGGTGGATTTTAAAGTTCTACTATATATAGGTTGGTAAAACAACTTTTTGTGGAAGGCAAAAATATATATGTAGTCCTACATGTACTCTGCTGCTCCCAAATGAAATTTATCTTGACGGAAGAGGCTGGTGTAATACTGTCTACGTTTAAGAAAATACTAGTAATATGAACTTCAATTTGCTTTCTACTTATGGACTTGTTGGATAAAAGATATTCCGATGTCCTTAAAGGAGTGTTACTAAGAGTGATACTTATGGACATGTATGCTTCCTTCGATAGTTTGTGATTATAGTAAGCACATGATGCTTTCCTGGTGAATAATGTATATTGTTCGCGTATTCTAGATGATCGGCAAGGCTCTTCTTCCAGCATCTACTAGTGCGACAGCTAGTCCAGAAGTAAAACCTGAGACAAAAGTAGAGGCCTCAACTGAACCTGCCCCAGTAGTCAACTCAATTCCCAACGCAGAAGTTGAGGCCGACTCTCTTCCAGCAACACCAACACCAACACCTCTTTCTCCCTACCCATATGTAATTATCGATCCATCTTATTTTACATTCTCGATTATTCTAATATTCTCATTTTGAAAATAAGAAATTGATTCTAAAATTCTGTTCTCATTGCCGTAGGAAATGAATTAGATTAACTGAGCTTTGCATATAGAGAATACATGAATGTTATATGGTAATAGGTCATGATGCATGCATTCGTTGTTCATACACTTAATTTAGGGTAGCTTCTGCAATGCTCAGAGAGCTTTCTTAATTTTTGTTTAAAATAATCTTAATATATTTGGATTGCAAACAGTACCCAGACCTCAAGCCTCCAACTTCACCTTCTCCTTCAGCGCCTTGAGATTCTGCTTCAGTATTATTTTGATCTATCGCTGGGTGGCATCAAATTCAGTTGTATACTTGCAGTAAAAGTTTCAAGGTCTGTTCTCAATTTGGTTTGTAGCATACATAAGCAAAGAGGAGCATTAGAGTTCAGCACTTTTTATATCTCCCGATGATGTATGTAAATTATATTCGAATCATTATTATCATTTACATTTTGTGAAGAAATCAAGGTAAGCAGCAACTACATGTGCTTTTCTCTTCCAGCTTTAACGAGCTTTGATCAACATGGTAAAAAATAAGAGAACTTCTGCATATATTAGATTTTTTGTGTTAAAAATATTCATTAAAATGAATTCTGTCCTATCGTTAATATTTTGTCCAGAGTAAACATTTTTCTGTAACACTGCATAAGTCAGTCAAAATCTGGAGTATCAAGATTGATACAATATAATTTGATTGCATACAAATTAATTCAACTACAAAGATAGAGAGAGGAAATGAAGCTTCATTCAGAAATGAAGCTTAAACAAACATCAGCCAACTACCAAGAGCCTAGGGCCTAATTACCATCAGTTGTCAAACAAGAAGTTGCTAATGTTCAATAATGCCAATTGAACCAGTCACAAGCATCTTCACTCTTTAGGAGTAGTATTGTTTTCCACTAAAGCCTTGTTGTATTCTTCTACTTCTTTTTTGTATGCACAAAGGCCTTCTGCTGCCTTGTCATTCCATATCTTCTTCTCCCCTTCATTCATTTCCTGTAGGACATTGAGGAATCTCAATTACCACAAAGGTCCAATTGATCGAGAAGTTAAAGGCTTGTGGAAAGAAAAATACCTTCCATTTCACTGAAATCATAGCATTCAAGGTACTATTTGGAATGCCTGGTCTTTCCTCCATGACTTGTTTCCTTGCTTCCTTGCTGCAATAGCAACAATTGGATCACTGTAATTATTGCTCAAAGCACTTGCAAAGATTCATTACACACACACACACCTAAAGATAAGGAAAGAAGAGGGTGGCCTCTTTGGCCTATTGGGATCTGCAATTTGTTCTTCCTTAGCTTTCTTCTTCCTGTTGCGATTCTCCTTGGTTTCCTGTTTCAAATATCAATACGAACGCTTCCCCATTAGAATTGTGAAATTCAACCAAAAAAAAAAATATGCAAATGACAGAAACCAACTAACCTTGATCATGTTATCTGTTTTCTCCTTCTTCTTAAGCAGCTGAAGGGCTTCTTGCTTCCGGATTTTGATGTGCTCCTCCTCTTCCTTCTCTAAAGTAGTAGCTTCCTGATTCACACAGACTGAATTGGCATTTCTTTAAACATCAATTCACTTTTAAGCTCAATCTCAGTTTCATACCTCAATCTTCTTTTGCTTATAAAGTTTAATTTCTTGGTTGTAATTTTCCTTCAGAGTCTTAGCAATCTGAGAAATTTGACATATGCTTGAGAACAGAGAGAAACATAAAAATTATTCAAAATGAAGATGCACACGAAAAGATTCCATTTTGCTCCTCCTCGTAGGGAGCTTTCTGCTCTTCTGCCATGTTCTTCCACTCTTCTCCTGCTATCTTTGAGATCTGAGGTAGGCACGCGCCATAGTATTAACAATAAACCACCTAAGAATTCCAGCAACATATTGGGTTTTCTAAACTACATACCTAAAGGATGGTTTTCTTCGCTTGTAGCAGAGCTTCATGGCGTTCTTTCGAGAACAACAACAAAATGCAAGTTATCAATCAGATCAGAAATACCTCTTGTTCCAACTTGAACAAGTGACGATTAAAATGTTGCTGCAACCTTTCATTAGCATAGTTGATGCAAAATTGTTCAAAACTATTCTTCTGAAAAAAAAGGAAAAGAAACCAGTCATGAGGCAGAATGATTGAGCTATATCGGTGGCCAGAAGATGTAAGTGATTTAGAAGACCATTACATCGAAGGATTCAAATCCATAGATATCAAGATTGTTGATCGATCTACCAGTGCGGCGTTTGCCTATTCCAAGGGATTTATTAATCTGCTCGACAAGCCACCCAAACAAACTTGCGTATATGGATTTTGCCAAGGCATCTCTTGTATCAATTGCCTATGGAACAGAAAAGAAAGTACAAATAAGATTGTCTACCATAGTTCATTCGTTAAACCTTGAGGGGCAGAAATAACAAACCTGAGAAAGTGTAAGTTTCTGTACAATGTTATCATTGCCAACCTTCATCTTGTGTGTTGACAGAGATAACTTGAGTGCAGAGATAGTACACCCGATCAGCTTAGCAACAGTTTGTGCAGCTGAATTGTATTGGATATTCAGAAACGGAATATAAATTACAAAAAAATAGATTATTAAGTAGAACCTACCAAATGATCCAAAAAAAACCAAGGCCTACTAGACAAGACTATTGTATCAAGCACTCTAGTTGCTAAAACATATCTCAGATGGGACTAGTTTGAGAGTAAAGACTAATATGTGAAGACTGCAGGCTAGAGTGGAACAAGCACAAAAGTGCACTCACTAACTGCCATGTGCACCAAAAATTACATACTAAAATATACGTGAAAAGTATATCAGCATAAAAAAAGTACCATGATTTACTAATGACAAGCAAAACACATTTGGACAACTCAATCATTTGAATCAGAATACTATACCTTCATCTGCAACAACTTCAACATGATTTTCATTATCAATCACT
>JBBMJZ010384876.1:0-15480 GCA_037833815.1 Zingiber zerumbet | reverse complement strand
ATTAGAAAGTTTCCTAAAAAAATCTAACATAATATATTGTTACTCTTGAAGTTGCAATGTATTAAATCATAGCTATGAAGAATTTTTAGATTGTAGGCTTGTAGCTTGGGATCATGACTTCACTAATGCCTCTTTCCAAAATGGCTTTGACTATAAAGAAATTTTGAAGTTTTTTATTTTAATTTTTGTGATGAATGTAGCTAGACACTATAATATATGTTCATTGTCTAACTGAATTTCAATTTCTTTAGTTGTAAAAGTTAGGACACTTTGATTGTTCTTTTCTTTTCATTCGTCACAAAAAGGTCACTTTTTATTTTCGCTTCAGGCCCCGTCAAACATAGGTACGGTTCTGAGAGCACTAAACTATCAAACCTATGTTTTCATAATGACAAATTGTTCAAAGTTTAGGTTACTTGTTGTCTAACAAGTGTGAATGAGCTTGAAGTAAAGCTTTAAGTGTTCTTAGGTAAAAATCCTAGTGGATTCTAGGTAGGTGGAAAATCCTAGGGGGAGGTAACCCTAGGTTATGGAAAGTCCTAGCTGTGGTTAAGCAACAAAGTCTTGGCAGGTCGAGAACTTTGGGCGAAATCCTAGAGTCGAGGACTCTACGTGAAAATCCTAGGGGTCGCGGATCAGGTGAAAGTCTAGATAGGTCGTGGAGTGGGCGTTCAACATGAAGTCCTGAAGTCTCGGATGCTGAGCAAAAGTCTAGACAGTCTGGAGAACCAGTCTGGCAAAAGGTAAATTCTTCTGAGAGGAGTAAGTGAGGACGCGTTCCTCGTTGAGGGAACAGCAAGCGTCGATTCGACTTAGGGTTTCCGAGAAATCCAAAAGTCAAAATCAAACACTATAGTGACTATTAAAGTTATATTTTATTCTATTTTCTTATTTCTCTAACTCTGTTTTACAGGACACTAACATTTTGCACATTGAAGTTTGCAGCCATGATCGGTCGACCGAACCCCGGAGATCAGATCAGCTTGCAATTAAGGTTCGACCAAGGGATCGGTCGACCGAACCTTGAGTTTAGTCGACCGAATGGTGGATAGGTGTTGACTCAATCAAACCAAGTTGATCAGACCAGATAAGTCAATGAGGAAAGCGGGATCGATTGACCAAATGACAGGATCAATCGACTGAACGAAGGCTCTATCCGAAGCGACAGAATTTAGATAGGAAGTTGGGCTGGTTCAGAAGGTTTGGTCTATCGAACACCCGGATTGGTCGATCGATCAGGGTCGAGTCATAGACTGATCCCGAGATTAGTGGATGTGGATCAAGTCTAGCTCGGCTATAAAATAAGGTTTGACCAGTAGCATCGAGACATCATTCAGAACTACTTCAGCTCTTGCGCACTGCTCCGACAATTGACGAACGATTGTTAATTCTATTATTGTCGCTAATTTTATTTTTTTTATTATTGTACTTCAAGTTTGTAATCATTGTTCGTGCTTATAATGATTGCTCAACGAAAGCGATCAATGATCGCGGGCCTTAGAGTAAGAGTCGTCACAGGTTCCGAACCAAGTAAAAGAAACATGTTAGCATTGTTTTACCTTTCTATCTTTATTCCGCTGCATCTTACTCTGTGATTTGCAAAAAATGACAAATGGTCCTACTCAATACACTCAAAGTGTACTAGTGTAATTTTATAGTTAAGATAAACTAATATCAAATTACACTACGACTGTACAAATGGTTTGTCCCTTTCCATTTTTGGTCGTGAGCTACTTTTTATAATTTATAAAGAACTGATAACATGATCTTCTGTGTGTGACACCACACACCATGTTATCTACGATATAAACTAAATGGACAACTACATTTAGCATAAATGTAGTCATTTGACCAATGTGATTCTTATTTTCTACATAAATGTTTATACTAAAAGCTAGACTTTTAGTATACAACCTAACAAAGTACACGCCCCATCAAACTTTCCGGAACCTAGGGTTACCACCCCCTAGGATCTAGAGTTACCTCCCCCTAGGGTTTTCCACCTACTTAAAATCCACAAGGACTTTTGCCTAGTACACTTAGGACTTTCCTGCACACTTGGTTCAACACTTGTTAGATCACAAGACAACTTAACTTTAAACCCTTTGTAATTTTATCAAAACTTAGGTTCGATCGTTTGGTGATCCCTACACGTTTGGTGATCCCTACACCAACAATCTTCCCCTTTTTGATTATGACAACCTAGTTCAAAGTTAAGTAAAGCATAACAAAAATTAATGTAACATAAGAATTTAGAGCATAAGCAACAATTTGACATATTTAAAAAATCTCCCTTATGCTCCTCCTTAATAAAAAGTTATATGCTTAACTTAACTTTAACCTTTCTCTCTCCTTTGACATATATCAAAAAGCTACTAAGTTAGATAAAAAAAAATAATTTGTAAGGATAATTAATTTTTTTTTAAACTTTTGATCTCTTTCAAAATTTTACTTTAAGCTCTTTTTGAATTCATCGCTTTAAACAAATTTAGCTTTGAAAGGGATTTACAATACTTAGTTAAGTATTTTCGGTGTGGCAAGAACACTTGCTTACTATTATGACAACACAAATCCGATTTATAGATTCTGTGTGGAACTCTTTCGTTCTTCTTGTTTCCATTGATTGGAAACCACTCATAACATTTGATTATATCAAACTTTATTTGTCAATACACTGTTTGATCATATCAAACTTTATTCGCTAAATTCAATTACTTGAATTTGACTTTCTCAATAGGAAATAGGAAAACCAATACCTGTGTGACCCTCAATAGTTTAGGGATACAATTAGCGTAGGTTCACAACTCTTTGTGATTCAGGATAATGTTCATCTTTTATTTGGGTATACCCTTAAGAGACTAATTGTATGATCAATTGCTTAATTATAGGATGTCAGAACTAATTCTAATTAACACCCATAAAATTATGGTAAGAGCATCTAACATCACCTCCCCATGACTCCCTAGGTATTACTGAATAGTATTTGTAAGAACTAGTCAATTATGGTTAACGTATAGTCCGATCCCTTCATCTCATATATTTCGATCGAAACTACAACCATTAGTGAAAGTACCCTATGGTAGTTTTGATGTGATCAACCAAGTTAATCTAGATCCTATGTATTTGATCCTTGTGTCTAAGTATGCAGGAATTTAGGAACACAAAAAGTCAAGCATAAGACGTAGCTAGCGAGAATGATGGCATGGAAAAAGGAGCCGATGGATTTGGTGAATATGAGGGATGAGATATCACGCCCCGAGGGTATACTTGTCCTCCAAAGTGGATGGTACCCCTAGTAACAATATATTAAACAATCGATATCAAACTCAGATCAAGCAAAATAACATAAAAATACTGATGTAGTATAATAACACAAAGTCACAAATGACAATGTGTGTATGTATGCATGTACATGTGAAACACTCAAAAATCCAGAACAGAGAGAACTGTAACTATAAGCAATGGAAATAATAAAACGAAGCAACTCCACATAAATTCAACTCGAGCAGGACTGGCAGCCATGACCTCCGAGCGACATAATACCTCCTCTATCTGCTAACTTAAAAGTCAAGGGAAAAGCAAAGGGTAGTGAGTACAACCACTCAGTGGGAGAAGAAGTTAGTGCATGAATAATATACTGACAGGAGATCAAAGGATGCAGCCTCAGGTAAAAATACTTACTAATCAAATTAGGTGTCCCAACATAATCATCAGCTAACCAAAAGTATAATCAATAACCTAGCACTTCACTAATCTACTCAACCAAGTATAACTAACAAATTAGGAGTATATATAGTACATCCAAACCTACATGAACAAATACATGATCGACATATAGCAAGTATATAACAAACACTGACTATAGGAGAACACTCGACCACGGATGGTCCCATGGGCAGTCAAGGTAAATGACTTGTCACTATCTATGGGAGAACGCTCTACCACGGATGGTCCCGTGGGCAGAAGGGTAAATAACTAGCCACTGTCTGCGGGAGAATGTTCTACTACGGATGGTCTCGTGGGCAGACAGGGTATATACCAATGGTCACTAACGACTCTCTCACTCATGCATGGGAGACAAGATATACTAACGGTCACTGACGACTCTCTCAACCATGAATAAGAGACAATGATTGACAAGGTATAGCAACCAAGAGTCTAGTAGGATCCTTGAAATCCTACACTATGGTATAATTCTACTAATGTATAGGCATGAGCCTATATAACAAGTAAAGGTCTACTAAGATACTCTGTATCATATATTACGATATAATCCTACTAATATATATAGACATAAAATAGGCAATCACGTCACAAAGTTACTAGTCACCTAGAATTAATATCTCGACTAATTCCATGGAGTCATTTCAGATATAGTAAACAATGGAATCAAGATCAAGTAATCTCAGGGTTGATTCAAAGGGGAAAGCCTAGTGGAATATACTATCCTCCTGCTAAGGAGTGATTTCTATCAAATATAGATCAGTATAATCTCACTAACATATAAGCCCTCACACCAGTATACAACTATACAACCTATAATATCAGTGCCCTGCAGGCACGAGCCTAAGTATATAGCGATACTATAATACAAATTCACAAACATAAGTTATAGGCCTAAATAACAATAAGGGTATATTAGGATACTCAATATCCTATACTACAGTATGAAATAATAAACAATGGTTTAGTAAGATGCTCGATATCCTATACTATGATATAGTCATCCTAATAATAATCACAAAGTTAAATTATCTACTAAGGGGTATAGCAGAATATCCAATGTCCTATACTATGGTATGGTAATATCATGTATACCCATAAACACAATCATGAATATTAAACATAACTGCATAGTTACCAACAATAGATCAACATATAAGGATAAACAATAAGGTATCAAACTCGGGAGTGATATAGGACAGACTTAAAATAAGTGAGTAACTGCAACCTCATCAAACATGGCAATAACCAATCATGCGCTATAATCAAAGCTCACAAAAGACAAGAAGAATCTACCCACCTTGATGTAGCATGTCTAAATCATCTTCAAGTCCGTGAGATCGCATCAAGCTCAAATCCTACAAATATAGGATACAAGGAACCTAAGAATCTGATAATCAATAATCAATCCTCATTGATTAATTAATCAATTTATTAGTTCATCCTCAACTTAATAATTTGAATCCTTTGTGGTTAGGTTAACGGGCTATATTTCCTAACTTGTGAATTAACCCATTAAGTGACCAGGTTACCATTTATTCACATCTAAGCTAATTAAATCAATTAGTCTACTTTATTAAACTTATCACACCAATTACTCAATTAATGAAATCAATTCAATTAATTAAACAAATATGTAAATTATCAATTGATTAAACACCTTTAATTAACTCAATTAATACTAATGGATTAATTAATTAATTAACCAATATATTACTTAATCAAAGCAAATTAATTAGCTTAATAGAAATCACTAAAGATCCATTACCGTTCCCTTCTCTTCAAAAACCTAGTAAACATGGTCAATTAATCAATTAATCAACACTAAATCTTCAATTAATATAATTAAATAAGCAATCTAATAATTAACTAATATAAGCATATATCAATTGCTCTTAAACTAATAATCCTGATTTGATTACCCTTGTTACCTCTCATTCCTGTTTCCTTGCTTCCTTCTTCATCGACAACGTGATAGCCAGTCGCAGTCAATGACTAGAGGCAGTAGCAACGGTGGCTGACCTTACATCTGCTAGTTATATCGAGGACCGGTGATGATGCTGCTCCTGCTATGGACTCCTCGCAACATGGATAGAGAAGAATGATGTTAACAGAAGGTTGTTGCACCTTGCAGAAAGGTGGAGGAGGGGAACACAGGAATGGTAGTGGGAAAGGAGGTAGCGACGGTGTGCCGGCATGGGAGCGTTGACGCATTGCGTCACAGTGGGGGAAGAAGAAAAGCGGTGTTGGCGTCGGCTTGTTCGCGTCGACGAAGGTGCATCACATGGTTGTTGGTGCTGTCGATCGGCGCGTACAAGGCACTGTCGATCGTGCGGTGTGCGGAAGAGAATGGACAGCTAGAGTCCGAGGCGTCGGAGGTGAAGATCTCAGGTAGCCGACACGACGGCAATGGACAGTGGGAGGAACAGTGGGAGGAATTAAATTTAGGGTTTGATAAAGAAAAACCTAACTTTATCTCAATCAACTCCTCGTTTAAAAGGGTATTTTAAAAATGCTTTATTTCTTACCTATTTAACCCCATAAAATATAAAAAGATTCCTTTAAAATCTAGAAAAAAATTAGTAAATTTAATAAATTTATATAAACCTATTTTATGATAAATTATCTGTTAAAATATATTTATTTCACTTAAACTAATTTAATTATATCAACCTTTAATTATTTTAAATTCTTAGCTATATTTTTGGTATATTACAGTCGGCAACTTTGAGATCAATAATGAGAAGCTACAACTTTATAGAGAAGCATATGAGAAGATGAAGGAAAACTTTAAGGAAGTCACAATAACCAAAATTCTCAGGGCAGACAATCAAAGAGTAGATGAGTTAGCTAAGATGGTCAGCTCTTTGAGCACTTGGGTCCTAAATAAGTCGATAGCCCAGAGTTTCCTGATAGCTCAAATCAACTTGCAGAATAACTTGGAAGAACCAATCGACTAGAGAGCTCCAATGATCCTATATCTTCAGCAAGGTGTCTTACCCGCTGATGATGAAGTAGCAAGATTGATTAAGAAGAGAGCTCATGCTTATACATTGATTGAGGGGTAATTGTACAAACGGGCATTCTCTCGGTCATTACTCAAATGCTTGGGTCCAGACGAGGTGGAGTATACCCTGCAAGAGATTCACCAGGGATGTTGTGGTAATCATGTGGGAGGAAGGATGCCAGTTTATAAAGTATTACTGGTCGGGTATTTTTGGCCCGCCTTACAGAGGGATGCCTAGAAGTTGGTGGCCACTTGCCTCTCTTGTCAGAAGCATCAGAACCTACCCCATCGCCGACCGAGATTTTGAAGACCTTGGTAGTGTCTTGTCCCTTTGATCTATAGGGTATGGGCATTGTGGGGTCATTCCCAATGGACCCATGTCAAAGGTGATTTTTGCTAGTAACGGTAGATTACTTCTCTAAGTGGGTGGAGGTAGAAGCCCTAGCTAGGATTACAGAGGGAGTTGTTATCCAATTTCTATGGAAAAATATCCTATGCCGATTTGAAATCCCGCACAAGTTGGTCTCAAACAATGGAAGACAATTCCAAGGATGCAAGATCCAGGAATGTTGTCAAGGGTTTGATATAACCCAAGCCTTCACTTCCGTGGTGTATCCTCAGAGCAATGGAAAGACTGAGGTTACTAACAGAGAAATAGTCCGAGGGTTGAAGGTCAAGTTTGATCATGTGGGTTGCAATTGGGTTGAGGAACTCCTCAGCATCCTTTGGGCATACCGAATGACTCCACGAGAAAGCACGGGGCTCACTCCATTTCAGCTCGTCTACGGTAGCGAAGTAGTCGTGCCTGTCGAGGTTGGGGTTACATCTATTCGGTGGTTACTGTATAACCTAGAGAATATCGAGCGACGACTTTTAGAACTATATCTTATCAGTGAAACCAGAGAGAGGATGACCACTCGGTTAACTGTGTACTAACAACGGATGTGGCAAACCTACGATAAGAAAGTGATCTCTCATTTCTTTGAAGAGGGGGACTTAGTATATAAAAGGATAAAGCCAGTAGAAGAGGTAACTAAGTTAGCACATCAGTGGGACGATCAGTATAAAGTCATCAAAAAGCTAGCCTTAGGTGCCTATTACCTACAAGACACTTAGGGTAGAAAGCTGGACCACCCATGGAGTGCTAATTACCTTCAGCCTTACTGTACCTAAGTTTGTTATTCTTTGTACTAACATTTGTTTGAGAGAAAGATCCTAGGTCAGGAAGTAAGCACTACTAGCATAAGCACCAAGTATCTGGTCGGGAGAACCCAGCCAAGATTATACTTAAGTCTTTTATAGAGTCACAAAATTGAGGCACTCTTGAAGTCCTCACTTCACATGACCTGGTTGGGTCCAAGTGTTCCTCTCCTAGTGCAAGCCGCCAACAAAACTCTAGACCTTGACTGACAGCTCGGGCCTTGTCAAACAAGGATCTAAGAATCTCATTCACAATTAGCCCTTGCGGCTCTTAGCATAGCGAGTGCCACCTCGCTCGCACATGCAAGTACTCAAAAGCACCCTCGCAAAGGGATCTAGCCTAGGGAAAAATTGTAAGGAACGAATGAAGATCAAGGACTAAAGAGCTAGAAGCAAACTTTAATAGAACGATAAAGGTACTAGACAAGGAATCATTTGAACTATGAAAAAATATCATCGGGCATTTCTTTAATAATCCGATGATGATCCAGGAAGTCCTCCGGAGGGTCAAACGATAGATATCCTCCTTCCTTAAGTTATTGGACTGCTCCTATTGCCCAATAAGTGAGTGATCGGATAAAACTATCTCCCACTTAGGAACCAAATTCTGGAAAGCGCAGGTATTCTTCTCGATTGATCTAAAGGCAATCGCTCTCCTCCGCCTTATAAGCTTCCAAGGCAATAGCTGAGTTAGATAGGGCATATCGGGTTTGAGATAGCTCCATCTGCAAAGAACCTAGTTCGGTGGTCTGGGATTCCAAATCTTTTCGATAGTCCATAAGGAGCAGGTCTTTGGAGTTGAGCTCATTAGTCCAGTGGTCCATCTCCTGCTTGTGTATAAGCTTGAAATTATCCAGAGTCTCGATCTGTTGGGCCAACTCCAACAACGCCTTCTCCTTGAGGGATAGCTCCTCGTGGTACTTGGCATTGGTTGTTTTGTGGAGGGCTTCAAGTTTTTTCTTATTGTCCCGTAAAAGATTGGAAGCTAGTAAGACCTCACTGAGGGTTTATTCCTGAGCTACATTTAACTTCTTCCAAGACTCCACCTTCGCCTTAAGTTGGCACACTGCTCGAGTGGAGTCAGAAGGATGGGATTTTGGGTCCTCAATGCGATCTTTCAAGATTTTATTCTGCTGATATATGTCCAGGGACATCTGGCTCAAATGTAATCCCGCAGCAAAGAACAAGCCATAAAGAAGGTCAGTCGAAATCATAAGGGAAGAGCAATAAAGGAGAGTGAAGGCTTACCGTAATAACATCTGCAGAAAATACGTCTACTTGGATGGGAAGTGTGATGGCATCTATCTGCTCCATAGAATCCATCCAAGCATCTGCTAGTTTTTCCCACAACAAAACTGTACCAGTATGAATAGGGGGCTCATGATGCAACCCCTCTGGGAAGGTGCAGTGGCATGAAAGCAAAATAGCCGCGGCCTGGAGGACCCAAAAGCAGTCCCACTGGTAGCAGGATGGGTGGAAGTGGAAGGTCGAGGACATGAAGGCCCGATAGGGGTAGCTGGTGGAGATCGCCTCTCCAAAGTGCTCTCTTCTTGATCGACCGAGGCTTTTCCTCGGTTAGGCCCTATTCTATCTTCTAGAGGAACAGTAGAGTCGCCTCAAGGTCTTGACTTTGGATCAAAGGTTAGAGCCAACCTAGGTATCTGGGCCATCGTGGAGGCTTCGGCAGGCCCGTGTCTCGGTTGATGCACGGCCGACCCATGTGCATGGTTGTGGGAGGGGCATGGTCGTGCCTTAAGGCACGACCTACCTGTATTGGTTTCCGAATAAAGTTATGCCATTTAATTTTTATCCATTTTCACTTCACTTTGCATCCTGTCAATAAAAATAAATAAAGAGCAGATCTCCGGACAAATAAAGTAGAAGTATGACAATATAATGAAGTAGGGTACAATAAACACATATTATACTCATAAAATATAAGTAGATGTGCATCAAACAATACCTAAAAACATATATAATCTATGCACATGACACCCCCATACTTAAACATTTTCTTGTCCTCAAGCAAAAACTGTAATATAGACTCTTGTGGTTAAATAATGCATCGTAATCTCTAGCAAATCAGTTTAATCCTATCAAATAATTTCAAGTGAGAAAGATGCAAAGGTTGTTTGAGTACGACTTATGTAATAGTTCTCTGTGCTCAGTGTAATAATAGTCTAAATTTTTTAAGTTTTAATTCCTAAGCCTAGTCAAGTCATCATATCACTGTGTTCCTTATGCTCCCAGCGATATGTAATTACCTACCACATGCATCATTCATATATTTCAAACTACATAAGGTCTCAAAGGATCACTCTGAATCAAAAGAAATATAATATTTATTTCCCAGTAACCTAACTCGGTCTCAAAGGGATAAATTGTTAGTTTCCAATCATGATGACTATTTTTATATCCCTTATTCAAATGATTTTTTTATACTTTTAAAGTGAAGCATTAACAAAAATATAAATGCAGGGATTTTAATTTTTCCAAGTCAGTTGCTATGATCCAAAATTATCCAGTAACCAAAATAATTGAGAGGTCACCTTAGAAACATAAATACTAGTCTAGTTCTATAAATCATGACTATTTTTAGAGTTATTAACCATCAAAACTAGGCAAAATGTAGGGAGATCTTACAACAAGGGTAACACTTAAACTCTTACAGTAGAAACATTAACCACTTCATATTATCATGAGAAAAAAGATAGATTACTAAATATACTAGCACCATAAGTAACAATAAACCACATGAAATCTAAAATAAGCATGCTAGTATTTTTGCATTAAGGAATAAATAATCATGACGTGATGTATGATACAACTAGAAAAAATTTATTATGTAAAAATAAATATGATAAAAACTAATCTAAACCCAACACATTCCCCTAGACTTAAATCTTTTATTATTCTAATGAAAAACAAAAATATAATATGAACAAGAATTTGAAAGGAGGGTTACTAAGTGATGTGTGTCAAAGGCCTAAATCTTTCATCCCTCCATCTAGTGGGTGCGCTCCTCCAAAACTTTGAATTCTATAAAAAGAATCTAGACAAAAAAAAATTAAGTAGAGAATTTAGGTTATTATGAAGGAAGAAAAGAAACTAAATACTTAAATGAAAACAAGAAAAAGAACTTGGGTTGTCAGCCAAGAAGTACTTGTTTTGGGTCATTAACTTGACCCCCTTTTGGGGATTTTTGAAATCTCACTCTGGTCGAAGTAAGAAACTTCTGGACTTTTCTTCTAATTTCCCATTTTATTATGGAGAGAGCCACTGTCATATGATCAATATAATGTTGCACTACTCTCTCCATCTTTGTCTCCTTACGAGTCCATTCTAGAGGGTGGAGATAGTTCAGTGTGAGCTTCTAATTTCTAACCCAAGTGAAATATGGACACTCAAAAGAAAAGCACACCTCCCATAAGCATGCAATATAAGAAAGAACTAGAATCATATTAAATTTGATGAAGCATGAATGAAAAATGAATCATATCCAATAAAATCAATTATAGGTACCTCTATAAAGTTTTCTAAACAATCACAAGAAATATTAATCTTGTATTACTGAATGGTAATAGAAAGTTCTAAGCAAGTAGATGTGACTACTTCTAGATCAAGTAATGGTTCTGGCTCTGGATTAAGTGATAGTGCAACAAAAGGTGATGATTCTTGGGGCTCTGCTATCTCTGCATTAAGTCCCTACACTTATATCCACAACTTGTTTAATTCTTACAACTCTCATAGTATCAAGTGGTTGCAGGATCAAAAGAAGTGATTCTTGAGATACTGCTTCCACAACAGAGTTCCGTACACTTCTTTACATAACATGAACATCATCACATTCACCAAAGAATATACCAATATCAATATTATCAGCAGGAGAATCAACAATTTGTCTAACAATCTTAAAATTATCATTCTCAATACAATCATCATCATAAAATTCTCTGTCACTGTAACAACATTTAACCCCAATGGGTAAATCCAAAAATTTGCAATCAACTTCATCATCATCACAATCATCATTAGAAAAATCTACATCTTTAAGTACATCAAGAAATTTATATTCAACCATATTATTTCCACAGAATTTGCCAAAGTTGTTATTGTCATTAGCCCCCACTAGCTTTATGGAAAATGAATCCTTAGTGGAGATTTTTGGGACAATCAGTCTATCATTTCCTCAAATTCACTTTGAGCTTGTGGCAGGCGGGGGTTCAAACTACTTGTCCTATCTAATCAACCGTTAAGGGAAATGTATTTGTGGCCTATGGACACTTTCTAGAGTGTTGGAACTGAGTTTGTGTTTCTTTTTTGTTCTTCTCCTCATTTCAATATAGATTTTTCTCTAAAAGTGCTTCAAGATTCTTGTCACTTCTCAACTTGATAATATTACCTTTTACACTAGACGTCTCTATTCTTTTTAACCCCTCATTCTATGTTTTGATACAATTTATGTGATTTGATGAGGTTTTCTCTCTGTGCATGGGTGGTTGTACAAATTCTTGTGTGTTAGTTGCTTGCACTTCAGGAATTATCTGGGTAGATTCCATGCAACTTTTTTCTGACCATTCTTGGAGATTCAATGTCACTTGATCGATTAATGTGCATGCATCATCCAAACTTTTGTTCATCAGAGAAGGATGCAATTCCACATATATACCATTTTGTTTGGAGGGAAAAAGTGATTCAGGGATTGCTGCTTCAATTGTTCCCAACTTGTAATGCTTTGAAGATGGAGAGAATAAAATCAAGTCTTTACTCTATCTTTGATGCTGAAGGGAAATGTCACCAATCGAATGGCATCAGTAGAAACTCCCTCACATTGTACCATATTACAATATTTAAGAAATGCATCAAGGTGCAAGTACGGGTTTTCTAAAACTTCTCCTCCAAATTTGTGATCTTGTATTATAGTAATTAATTCTGAGTCTAATTAAAAATTTACTGCTTCGGTATGGGGTCTTATAATGGGATACAGTCCTCTTACATATATTGGTGTAAAATTCTTTTAAAGGCTTGCTTGACATAGTAGTTATCATTGCATTCTAAAAAAATTATAAAGAAAAACAAAAATGCAGAATTAAAGGAAAAAAGGAAAATGCATAATAAAAATAAGAAAGAAAAAGAAAAATATCTAGAGTAACTCATATCAACTAATGTTTATCAAAAATGGTGTCAACAAAAGTACCAAAAACTTGATGTGAACCACAAGTGCACAGCTACATCGTTAAGTAATAAAAAGATATTCATCCACAGAGATTGTTGATTAAGCACTAGTTGATTTCACACGGTGAATTATCTATTCGTTCGAAGATTGATTGAACGCTTGTGAGCTAGAGAGAATGAGAGAGAGAGAGAGAGAGTTGAGAGAGAAAGAGAGAGAGAGTGACCTAAGATGGAGAGAGAGTAATTGGGGGAATGATTCTAGGATTTTAGTTTCACTATGATGTTAGTTAATACCCCTATGAATTGTTCGTCTACCTAACTTCATGCTTACACTCGTATAGTGATTCTTACTAAATTTTGGCACAACCCCGCACAGGTCGCATTGCAAAGTATTAACATCAATTCTAAGTACATTAAGAAAAGAAGTAACTTTAAAAAGTCCAGATAAAGGGATACCCTAGGGCCCCCCAGTCATATAATCACTAAAGTTATCTAATGTACTTCTTAACAGTAGATTAATGATATTAAGTAGAAGAGATAACCTAGAAAGTTTGGTTTAAGGGATACCCTCTATCATAGGGCCTCCGGTCATACAATGGCTAGATTACACAAATCACTTCCTAACATTAATTTAGAAAAAACTACTAAAACTTTAATTAGCATCTCTAGCAAAGGATTGGTTCCTATGGTCCCTATATCGAGGCCTATAGAAAGTAGGGTAATATTTATGTCATTTGTCACTAAGGGCACAGTATGTCTAATTGAATGGGTATCCTCTGTCACTAAGGATCCCATTGTTATCCAGTCCAGTCAACCTTAACATAGAGACAAATTCCTCACATCTACATGCATTCACCACATACACATTTTGTCAAATACATATAAGATACAACATACATAGAACAAGTCATAAACACTTGATTGAATAATAAAATAAACAAATATATAGTTCATGCATCAACAACACATCATAATTACTCTGTACATCCTAAGAATCAAAGGTTTACTCTATTGGGAAGGAATAACATATCAAAGACACATAATAAAGCATTCTTACAACCAAAATCCAAGAAATGAGGAGAAGAGATGCTTAGTGTTATGTTGTTAATATCTTCAGAGTATTTCCTTGATCCGAAGGAGGACGGATTATTGACAGCTTGAAGAAGGAGGCTTTAGGATTTCCCCTAGAAGGAAAAACCCTTAGCAAAGGAAGGGATTATTGGTGCGGGTAGCATCAGACTATCAAACCTGTGTTTTGATAATGATAAAGGGTTCAAAGTTAAGTTGTCTTATGATCTAACAAATGTTGAACCAAGTGTGCAAGAAAGTTCTAAGTGTACTTAGGTAAAAGTCCTAGTGATTCTAGGCAGGTGGAAAACCCTAGGGGGTGGTAACCCTAGACTGAAAGTCTTGGCGGGTCAAACACTTTGGATGAAACCCTAGAGTTGGGGACTCTAGGTGAAAATCCTGGTGGTTGCGAACTAGGTGGTAGATTGGACGGGTCAGAGATCGGACGTCTAGCTGAAAAGTCCTGAAAACTTGGACGCTGAGCAAAAGTCTAGTCGGTCTAGAAGACTGGTCTAGCAACAGGTAAACTCTCCTAAGAGGAGTAGGTGACGATGCGTTCCCCGAAGAGGGAATAGTTGGCTTCGGTTCAACCTAGAGTTTTAGCAAATCTTAAAGTCAGAATCAGACAATCCGGATACTATCAATCACTTATATTTATTCATATTTTATTATCCTAACTCCGGTTTACAGGGTATGTTTGGTATTTTGGACTAATGTATCTTGCAAGGAGCAAAAAAAAACTTAAAAAGCTCAGATGAACAGTATCCGAGGCGCCTCCAGGGCTGTTGGAGGTGCATCGGGCATCCTGGTTGTAGCTGCGCAAGAAGCAGGGAAGAAGGTGTCTTGAAGGAGCTTGAAGACGCCTTGGATACTGGATGGAAGGTGTCTTCCATGGAGCTTGAAGGCACCTTCGGATGGATAAACAGCGCAGGATTTGGAAGCTATCATCTCTGACACAGAAGGGATAAAAATCCCTGCTGGAGGAGCCTTCCATGGAGGCTAAAGCCGTCTTCAGCAGGCTATTTAAGCCAGTCTCGAGCAAGCGCTGAAACATACTTGTTCTTCTCAATCTTTCTACTATACGTTGCTCAAAAGACGATCCGACGAAACTGTAACACAACTTCGACAACCGGAAGCCCGAAATTCCTTATTCGTAGTTGTCACTATACTTTCAAAAATTTTACTTTAATTATTGTAGTTGTAATTTCCGAATTGATTGTGAATTGCCCAAAGTAAACACTCAACGAGTGTGGGTCTTGGAGTAGGAGTCGTCACAGGCTCCGAACCAAGTAAAAGAAAAGTGTTAG
>JBBMJZ010384868.1:0-15484 GCA_037833815.1 Zingiber zerumbet | reverse complement strand
TAAGGAACTGATAACATGATCTTCTGTGTGTGACACCACACACCATGTTATCTACAATATAAATTAAATGAACAACTGTATTCAACAAATAAATACAGATATTTGACCAATGTGATTCTTATTTTATAATAAATGTTTACAAAAAGCTAAGCTTTTAGTATACATCATAACAGGTGCCGAGTTATAAATAAATTTTTTCGTGCCCTCCGATCTTCCGATCGGAGGTTCATCCCAAACTCTCAAGCTTTAATGTCGAGTTATAAGCGGATTTCCCCGTACCCTTCGACCCTCTAGGTGAAGGTTAAATTCCATACTTTCGAGCCAAGGTACCGAATTATAAGCGAGTTTCCTCATGCACTCCGATAGTTTGATCGGAGGTTCGTTCCAGACTCTCAGACCGGGGGTCATGTTATAAGTGGGTTTCCCCGTACACTCCGATCATCCAATCATTCGATCGGAGGTTCATCCCAGACACTCGAGCCTTAGCGCTGAGTTATAAGTGGGTTTTCCTGTGCCCTTCGATCTGGGCAAAGGTAAAATTACAGACTATTGGGCTAGGGTGCCATGTTATAATTGGTGTCCTCGTGCTCTCCGATCGTCCGATCAGAGGTTCATTCTAAATTCTCGGGTCAGGGTACCGAGTTATTGGCGGGTTTTTTTATGCGCTCCGATTGTCTAATCGGAGGTTCATCCCAGACTCTCAAGCCTTAGCACCGAATTATAAGAGGGTTTCCCCGTGCCCTTCGATCATTTGATCGGAGGTTCATCCCAAACTCTCGAGCCTTGGCGACAAGTTATAAGTGAGTTTCCCCATGCCCTCTCATTGTCTGATCGGAGGTTTGTTCTAGACTCTCGGGCCAGGGTCCCAAGTTATAAGAGAATTTCTCCGCGCACTCCGATCTTCTTATCAGAGGTTCATCCCAGAATCTCGAGCCTTAGCGCTAAGTTATAAGCAAGTTTCCCTGTGCTATTTGACCCTCTGGGTTAAGGTTAAATTCCATACTCTCGGGTTATGGTGTAGAGTTATAAGCGAGTTTTCCCGTATCCTCTGATCATTCGATCAGAAGTTCATCCCAGACTCTCGAGTATTAGATCCAAGTTATAAGCGAGTTTCCCCGTGCCCTTCGATAGTTCGATCGGAGGTTCGTCCTAGACTCTCGAGCTAGGGTGCCGAGTTATAAGAGGGGTTCCCCGTACTCTCTGATCGTTCGATTGGAGGTTCATTCCAGACCTTGAGCCTTAGTGCTAAGTTATAAGCGGGGTTTCTCGTGCCCTCCGATCGTTCGATTGAAGGTTCTTCCCAGACTCTCGGGCTAGGGTGCCAAGTTATAAGTGGGTTTTCCTATGCCCTTCGATCTTCCGATCAAAGATTCATCTTAGACTCTCAAGCCTTAGCGCTGAGTTATAAGTAAGTTTTCCCATGCCCTTTGACCCTCTGAGCGAAGCTTAAATTCCAGACTCTCGGGCCAGGGTGCTGAGTGATAAGCAGGATTCCCCGTACCCTCCTATCGTCCGATAAGAGGTTCATCCAAGACTCTCTAGTTTTAGCACTGAGGTATAAGCGGGTTTCCCCGTGCCCTCGGATCGTCTGATCGGAGGTTCAATTCCAGACTATCGAGCTTTAACGTCGAGTTATAAACAGGTTTCCCCAGGCCCTAAACTTTCTAGCCGTGCATTCAAAGTTTGTCAAACGGTTAAAGGGCTACTTATGTGAGTGGGCCACGGTTCAAGTATTAGTTACACGAATTCAACTGAATAAATTGATACCACGCCAAGGAAAAAAGACATGACACAATGCTAAGGAAAAAACTTCAAGTGCAACGGAGTGGTGGAAAAATATATACATCAAAATAGTACAAGTTTTTTAGTGTTTTACAAGACCAAGAGGATGTAGCCATGACTGAAAATTTTCCTTTAAACACATCAAGCAAAGTCTGGGAAAGCACCCTCTAGAATGTCCTCTAAAATTTCCTAGGGCTGAATAAAATTTTTAGGGATATCTACGGGATGGCCTGCTTCCCTGAGTTGCTTTATGACTCCTTTTGCAACATAGCCGAACATCGTGGAGGTTCGACAGACGAGCATCATGTTGAAGTCCTGAGAGCGCAAATAGTCCACTCAGAAAGCTTCAAACCGATCAAGCTCTCACGCTTTGTAGTTTGCTAACTCGGCCTTGGAGGCCTCCAGCTCGACGTCCTTGGAATCAAGGGCTTGTTGCTTCTCTTCAAGCTGAAGCTCCTTAACTGTCAATTTGGCTGTTTTGTTGACTAGCTCGGCGGTAAGAGTCGTCTCCATTTCTTCTAGCTTCTTGGCGAGGGCTCAGCCTTTGGTGTTTTTCAAGTCCAGGTCGGATATGGCTCGGAGTTTCTGAGTGTTCTCCGATCGGAGGCGAGACTCGGAAGTTTAGAGTTGCATTTGGAACCTCTTGATTTGGACTGCCTGGTCGTGTCCTTTATCTTTTTCTACTGTAAGAGCCCACTCGACTCTTAACAGCAGCTTAGATTGGCTCTCAAGTTTGCTCTTCAATTAAGCCAATTCAACTTGGTGTCTCTCGGCATAGATTTGAGAGGTTTCTACTCCTCCTGCCGAGCCCTGCAGAGACGGGTAGTGGTGACTTATCTTCGCTATCTTTTCGCAAAGTGACAAGCTAGGCACCCAGCTCCTCTTGGGAAAAAGAAATAAATATGTGACAGTGGAAAAATTTTACCCTTATGACATCTTGTGAAAAATGGTCGACCAACTCCTCTTGGGAGTACTCGACCATGCATGCCCGAGAGTCCACCCAAGTCTGAGCCAGCGAGTCTTATATTTTTATTAGGTGCTGGGGCGAGTGACTCGGTGGGGTTGGTGTAAAGCCACTCGTGTGAAGGTAGCTTGAGTGTGACACTAACCTTCTTGGGTTTATGTGTCCGCTCGGCTGCTGTGAGCTGGACTTAGATTTAGACTTAGATTTGGGAGCGGAGTATATTTAGGAGCAGGCCTGCGATGGTCCGGTTGGAGGGCGGTAAAAAATAGACAGGTTGTACAACAATCACTCCGGTCGGCAGGGCAGAGATTGATGGTGTCCGCTCAAGTGAAACCAGAGTTAGGGGGTCGACTCTGAGTGTCGGAGGAATGGAGGAAGAGTCCTCTGCCAGCTTGGACGGTGGACACAGGGCCTGTGGTTCGGAGGAAATTTGGCGTGTGGGTGTAATTGATTGGCGCCTCTTGTGTTAAATCAGAGGTTCCCTGGAGGTGGTGGACTCGGAGGGAACCTCTATAGGTAGTAGAAAAGGTCGGAGGTGGGGGTGATATTTCCTCAGTGTTTGCGGCTACTTGGCTCCCCACCACTTGGCTAGCACCCTCTTCGTCAATTGCCTCCTATTGATTCGATCGGCACAAGCCCCTCTTCGGGCGACTCCTCGGTCGAGCCGATCGGTGCAAGCCCATGGCTTTCCAACTCGGTCTCACCCTGCGCATCCATTTCCTCATCCTCTAACTTGGTGGAATTCCCCATGCAAGCTTTCCACATCGTTTTGGCTATAAAACAGAAAAAAAAACAGTTAAATATAATAGTAAAGGGAGGTTGAATTTCTTTCTAAAACTGTCAAACAGTCAGACTTGGATGAGGCTAAACCCAAAATATACATAACCCTTCACGAGCAGCTTGTGAATGTTGAACTTCAGACTCGACAGCTGACTAGAGGTAGTGACGTAGATCGGCTCCCATCTGAATGCACCTAGCTCGAGAGAGGGGGCAATTTCATTTGCCAGCTGGCCGGGAAGGGATTGGTCGGATATAAAAGTAATATGACTTCCAACCTTTGTTAGAAGAGGATATCTTATCAAAGAAAATGGAGCCCACTCAGGCTTAGAAGATAAAAACACCCGGCTCGGATTACTTCGGATAATAGAAATAATGGAAGACTCGGGGGTGTAGGGGGACTCGATACAGACGGAATAGGATGATGACTCCACTAGTAACCTAATGGAATTTGGGGCTAACTGCTAGATCATAATATAAAAGTAGTTACAAATTTTAGTAAGGAAGGGATGTAAGGGGAAACGAAGACCTGCTAGAAATTGGTCCTTGAAGAAAGTCAAGTAGCCAGCAGGGGGAGGTTGGGACGATTGTGGCCAGTCAGAATGATGATGTGATGATTGCGTGGGAGATGTTAAGTAAGACGCATCTAGTCCACTTTCCCATTGTTGAAGTCAGAGGTGGTAGAAGTGTACCAGAGGTTGTCGACCGCAGTGGTAGGAACAACAACCATGAGGAAGAGGAAAAGTGAACAGAGAAAGGGAGGAAAATAAACTTACATTAGAGAGATGGAACTTAAACAATTGTCGGTAATAGAGAAGGAAGGTGAGGAAGAAGACGAAGAGGAGAATGCGAAAATGATAAGAGTTGCATCGAATGTTGTAAACCTTAAAAACTCTAGTGGTGGCCTCTTTCAGCCATTCGATCAAGGGACTGAAGGAGAGAGAATTAATCGGGACTGTTGAATTTAAACTATTAGCGGTCACATCAAATCTCAACACTAGCTTGTCATTTCAAATATTCTTTTCACAGGCGTGTGCCACGTGGCGGAAAGATACCGACCACATTTATTAGGGATAAGAGGCGGTAAGCATGCTTATGATAAAACGACGTGTTAATTATACTAAGCATTAATGGTGAGTGACGTGCCTTGTCTTCAAGGTGCCAGTGTGACGTTGGCTCGAGCTGAATGACAGAACAAGGACTGAGCGTCCAGATAATGAGAAACACAAGAAACACAAGCGTTTAGTCAGTCAGACTTGCAAACTCCTTCGACTAGATTTGAAAGGAAGGCTTGTGATATGACGAATAATGTGGGGCCCCCGAAGTCGGGGTTAGAGTCAAGAAAGCTAGTTGATGTGGCAGTCACAGTCAAGGAGGGGGCAACATTCGGGGTCAACACGATCACATGTCTTGGCCAAGTGGCCTAGCCAATCAGACCGTTGGTCTGATCAAGATCGATAAAACCTCGAGCTGTATTAGTGCCACCCAAAGTTGAGTCCTCTTAGTCACTCGAAGTTAACGCGGTCACATGTCTCGGCTGAGTGGTCCAGCTAATCGGACCTACGGTCTGGTTGGAGATGTTAGACATGCAGCCCAACCGGATTCTTTGGTCGAGTGGAGGTCGTGTCCTTCAGAGTGATATCATTCCTTAATCCGACCCTACCACGTCTACAAATGAGATATGATCCGGCTATAAGGGGACTCGATCGACCTGCTAGTAAAGCATATTAAAGGTCCATCAGCTCAACGACCTAATATTCTCTTTTGGTGTTTTGTGTAACAGTATTCCTTTGTCAGAGAAATAAAGGAATATTCCCTACGCAGTTTTCATGAGAGAAGCTTCTACTATGCAAATCACAGAGATAGTGGGTCTACTTATAGAAAGGTGTTAGAATGTCACAAGGGTTGATCCTTTTTTGAAAATGCATCGATATTTGTGCACAAGGAAAATTGACACTATACAAGGGGTCTCCTTCTAAAGGTGCAGGTATGGTATACAACATTACACACTTAGAGTCCACTGTTCATTAGTACTGTTCATTGCATCCCATTTCCCCTTGACCACTTGACTGATTTGAGCATTGGAGTGGCTGCGGCAAGATCATTCCCTGGCCCGATTGTTGACGTTTTCTTTCCTCTACTTTCTTTTTTGACACAGGATTGCCCAGTGCCCTTATTGTCAGCTCAAAGTCTTCTCATGGTCAACAAAAAAAAGTCACTTATCTAACGTACCATCTTCCCCGATTTCAAACAGGATCAATAGTCTTATTTTTAGAATTAAATAAATAAATGCAGCAATGGAGTAAAATCTCTCCCTGCACTTCGTTGCACGTGAACACAACTTGATGACGAAACAATATTATTTTGGTTGGGGACCAAAGCTTTAGATGGAATAATACTATGATAATCTTGGAATAGTACTATGATAATCTTTTCTCCCATTTAATATAAGACTTTTTAATTTATTGCTATGAATTTTTTATTCAAATGAGTTTTTAATTGCTATAACATAACCCAAGCAAATGGTGATTTATTTATTTATTTTAATTATCTGGTTTGCAAGCTTATTTAAATAACTTGTATGCTCATATATTTCTATGCTAAGTACTAGAATAAAACTATATAATAAGCTGACTCTACTTCTAACAGTGAAGGTGCGCAGAGCTTTGACATGCTTAGGTTTGTTTAGCTTCTCCAGAAAATATCAATATCCCATACGTTGATATTTTTTTGCTATTATTTTGACATAATATGAGTACTACCAAAATGTGGATTTTTGGCTATTATCCATCTCTTGTTACATGGTAAGCTAAGACCATGGTTTATAGTCTCGTTTCATGTTGGTCGACATGGACGAAGTTTTTCATTTGGTTCTCCAACTAACACATAAGAAGCTCCAAATTTTCCAATAGGCAAGCAGACAAGCACAGAATCTTCCATAAGTATCGATACTGATTAACTGAAACCTTTGATGCCCTTCGTGAGGACTGGATGGAGCGACCAAGGTTTACATCTCTTTAAATTTGTGAGGTTGTCATGAGGGCTTTACAAGGTCCGAAAGTTAAGTTCGAGATTCCAAGACGGCAAGGTTGACGTGAGAGCTGTGTGAGGTT
The DNA here is from genome assembly GCA_037833815.1 of Zingiber zerumbet. Taxonomy (NCBI): domain Eukaryota; kingdom Viridiplantae; phylum Streptophyta; class Magnoliopsida; order Zingiberales; family Zingiberaceae; genus Zingiber; species Zingiber zerumbet. The sequence continues at coordinate 8,848 of JBBMJZ010384868.1, read as the reverse complement.
CGAAAGCTTTGTATGATGTTTTTGCTAGTGATGCTACATTCTCTTGAGGCTTCCTTCTATTTGAGATTAGCAAACTCAAGGTAGTGATGGTTCCATTTTCTTCTCCGTGGTTGACGCAAGATGCGCTTGACTATTTGAGCTTCCTTTGAAGTTTGACCTACTAATTCTTAATTCTCCTTGGCATTCTGATGCTTTCCTTGTAGTGCCCACTTCTCTTCCTCTCTTTCCCCTGTCTCATCTTTTGGTGTTCGACACATCTTTGGTACTAACACTCAACATAGGTGCACATCTCTTGAGCTGACCGGGACCGAAACTGGTTCAGTTAAAGATTTGAAACATTGGTTCAAACAAAGTTAAAGTACTGAGAAACTGAATTGCAGATCCAAAATGATTTGTTCTTAAACTATTGCTTCCTTTTATATGGGATCAAAGGATATCTCTGTCATCACCACCTAAAATATCTTTGGGAGAAGCCATTGGCTCGAGGAGAGTGTAATTTAATACATGCGATATTGGCTATGTTTCATACTAGAACTGTATTCCTAGCATTCATGCTTTTGAAATATTCTAATCAGAAATATTGTATTATTAAATATGCTTTTAATCCTTATGGTTGAAACTTTTTTCTATTTCTGGCAGGGAAAGTATTGATACATACACGATTTCTGCATCACCAGCATTCGGAGCTCTTGGGCCTATGCCTAGTATTAAGTACTCTAGCTTGCTCAGTCAATTTGGGCAAGAATCTGATTTGAGATCAGTTCTTCTTCCTAGTAGTATATGTGAGAAGCTAGAATCCAATAAAAGCATAAGGAAATCTCTTGGTCTGGTATCGAATAAGTCAGCCTCCTTCCTGGTTGAGTATTCTGGTGAAGTATACATTCATCATGGATGTAGTGTAACTCAAACAGTCTTTAATGGTAAACTCACCTTCCTTAACAATCGAACTTGTCAACTTTTATCTGATCTTTGTCTTCATATATGTAATCTCTTATTAGATTCTTTGTAGACCTGATGCAATTATTTGTTTAAATTTTTAATAGTTTGCATAAGGCTTGTTTGGACTCTATGCTGTCATATTAGCCACACTGAAAATTTCTTGTTTCTTTGATTTTCCTCAGGAATTAATGTATTAGCTGGGGTTGGCCTTCTTTCTACTCCATTTACTGTGAAAGAGGGAGGATGGGCTAGTTTGGTAATGTTACTTTGTTTTGCTGTAGTTTGCTACTACACTGGCATTCTTATGAAGTTTTGCTTTGAGAGCAAAGAAGACATTTTTAGCTACCCTGATATTGGTGAAGCTGCATTTGGAAGATTTGGACGCTTATTTGTATCTGTGAGTTTTTAGCATTCGGGCTTATTGACTGAGATAAAATAAGGGTGAATAAAGAAAGTGGAGTAATATTGTAGCTTAATTATTACTCAAATAAATTCATAATTACCTAATCCTGCTATATTGATGATGCAGGTTGTCTTGTATGCGGAACTATATGTAAGTATGGCTCACATGTTATTTGCTGGAGGAATAAGATTCTTCTTTTGTTAGATGCATAGTTGTATGGTTTTTCTAAAAATTCACATTTTTCCCATGATACAGTCATATTGTGTTGAATTTATTATTTTAGAAGGTGATAACCTTACTAAGATCTTTCCTGAGGCTTCTTTGGATTGGGCTGGGCTGCATGTAGATTCTATCCATTTGTTCGGGATTTTAACTGCTCTAATTATTCTACCAACTGTTTGGCTACGAGACCTTAGAATAATCTCTTATCTATCAGGTTCGGCTTTCCTTTATCTTTCCACTGAAAATTTTTCTTGAAGAATAAATACATCATGATTTTTGAAATGTGTTTACAGCTGGTGGAGTTATTTCCACTATAGTGATCTTTCTCTCTGTGGTCTTCATTGGTTCTGTCGATGGGATTGGATTCCATCATTCTGGTAAAGCTGTGAAATGGGGAGGCCTACCATTTTCTATTGGTGTGTATGGTTTTTGTTACTCCGGCCATTCAGTGTTTCCAAATATTTACCAATCAATGTCAGATCGAACTAAATTCAGCAGAGCATTGTTAATATGGTACAGAAACATGACACTGCATGTTTTTCATTTAGTTATTCACAAACATCCTTCGTGTTGTTTTCTGAAATATTTTCCACCACCCACTTAAAACAGTTTCATTTTGTGCACATTGATAAATGGCTCGTTTGCCGCCATTGGATATCTCATGTTCGGTGAAGCTACGTTGTCCCAATTAACATTGAACTTACCAAAGGATTCATTTGCCTCAACAGTTGCTTTATGGACAACGGTAATTGCAATATGTTAAAATTTCAATCATTGTTGGCATTTTTCCTCGCTTACCATTTCACTAACTGAAATCATTTGCCTATCATTAGGTGATCAATCCATTCACCAAATATCCTTTTGGGATTTCTTTAATAACTTAGATTGCACCTTGTTGCTTTAAAGTCATTGTTGTATCTTTAACTAGAAACAGATATGCATTATTGCTAAATCCCGTAGCCAGATCTCTGGAAGAGCTGCTTCCCCAAGAAACTTCTGACAAAGTTTGGTGCTCCATGTTGTTAAGAACAGGGCTTGTTGTATCTACCGTACTGGTGGCTTTTGTTCTTCCATTTTTTGGTACGTCCTTCAGACATCCTGGTATTTTATTATGACACTCGTGTATATTACATGTAACAAAATGAAGTTCATTTCCATTCTTTTACATACCCTGCAGGTTGGCCTAGTACTACAATATCTCAACTTAGTTTGGAACCTGATTAAATACCAATAAATCACATGCTTAGGTTGGCTAGGCATTCCAAATCTTTCATTTTACGGCATAAAGGTGCTATTTTTTTTGGCCCTTGCTACATTTCCAAAATACAGACACCATAGGATGACCTTGACTTTTTTACTTCATCTAGAAGATTTTTACTATTATACCAAAACCAGTCTAGAGATGTCCAAATAAAAGCTATCCAACCCTATCTGCTCTAGAGGCTGGCTTGGAAAATCCAATCAACGTCAAGTTCAGAGAATTTTTGGAGTCTGGACCATTTCCTGCTATCCTAGTTGAACTTCCTTTGCTCCCATCTGATTAAGTTCTGTTTTAGACATCAAAGCAATCTTTGCCAGTTCTAGCAGGCTCCCAATATTATTTTGCAAGAAATCATCAGAAAAAAATCTGAACTAAATGGATATAAAAGTAGGTTATAGAATGGAATTGAGTTGATATTAAGTAGGCCGACATGAGTTTCCTAACCTGATGAAGACTTTGTAGTCTCCTAAAATTTCCATTTGTTCTATGAGAGGGCACGTTAGCAGCACTTGTATTTGATTTTTTATGAACTACATTGATATTTCTTAGTGTCCAAAATTTCTAATTGTTTTATGAGAGGGCACCTTGGTACCCGTATTAGGTTTTTATGACTATATTGATATTTCTTTATATGCTTGTGAATTTTAAAATTGTTAATGGATAAATTGGTCACTTGTATAACAATTTAAGCTTTTGGTACAAACAATCATCTTGCCAATAAGTAGGTTTGGGTTAAATTTATCTTATATATCAAACTATTTTACTAGGACATCCATACCACCTACTTAACAAAAATGACACAACATAAAGATGATAATACCATGCCATGCAAATTTGTTGTATATAACATAAAAATTAATTAATAATAATGATATAAATAATACATTCTACAATTCAAATTTATTTATTTCCCACACGACTAATTTTAATAACCAAGCAATTAGAAATTTAAATATATTTTTATTTATTGATTGATTTATTTTTTACTTTAGTGATTTTTTTAGTTACATTTTTCTTTATAGAAGAACCATTATCAACCATAATCTTTCAGTCTCAAACTTGAAGAGACATGACAATGATAATTAAAGATAAATGATAAAATCAAGATAGTCAAATCCATCCCATCAATTAAACTGAAAAGACTTGATCATTTAAGATGATCTATTGGATCAATTTAATCCATCTAGTTAATTTTGTTAGTTTAACTAAACCAATTAAATCAGTTGAATTAGATCCATCCTTGACTCGATTTATTGTGTCATATTGAGACAAATCCTATTCAATCTTAGAAAAATATAATTTAATTGTTAATTTTTATTCATAATATATTTTTTCACCCATTCAAAGTTTTTTCTAGCTTTGCCATTAGGTTATACTTACCATGGCACATAGGTTACTCTTGCTAGAATATCTTAATCATATAAATCAATTTACCATCACTTAACTTTTTTCATCAATTCTTTTTTATTTTTTTTTGTTTTATTATTTTTTCATAAGGCAAAAGAGGTTTCTCAAGGGAAAAAGTAAACTAAGGCTTTTGTACCTAAACTTACTTGCCTTATGTGCCCTAGTTAGTGTCCTTGTGCCAACTATATTGAAATACTTTCATGAAAAAGAATCTTATGAAAAGGGAATACATTAGAGGCTTCGTAGTTTAGATGATATTTCAAGATGAGGTTACGTAGTTATTTTGCCGATGAGAATAAAATAGTTTCAATGAAGAATACAACATTTCTTAAGGAGCTGAATTTAAAGGAGAATTGATTTTCAAGTTATGAATAGAAAACTAGAAATGTTATAGTAATTGTGAAGCCCAAATGAAGCATTTACTAATTTTTGTATTAAATAATTGTGAAAAATATGCACAATAAATGAGGGAGACAAAAAAAAACTTGGTTAGTAACAATAAAATAAAATAAAATTTATTTAAATATAGACTATAATATAGTAGGGGATAGAATTCAACGATGTATAAGGATCCATATAGTCGACTCTATCTAGTGGGATAAAATTTGACTGCTTTTATTGTAAATGATTATGAAATTTTAATGGTTAGATGTTAATTAATATCACTTTGTAACATTGTACAAAGTTTTTAATCCACTATTAAATAACAAATAAACCACCATTAAATAAGAGTATTCACAAAGTTTTTAAACCTCAATTGTGATATTGGTATCATTTTGAGTATAACAACTAAGCTTTATCCTGCTAGATGGGTTCGACTATTAGTCTCATTTTGAGTAAGGGTTTTAATTCTTAGTTGAAACTATAGATCAGTAGATGGCTTGCTTAACCCTGGCTAGAGGGGGAGCAGGTGAATAGGTGGTTTACCTAATCAAAATTCTCTTACAAGAACAAAGAAAATTTATACTGGTTAGTAGTACAGGGTACTTAAATATGTTAATTTGTGTCAAGAGCATGTAATAGAAATAATAAAATCATAAACACACAACCCAATCAAGATTTAATGTGGTTTAGAACCTTGCTCCCTGCTCCTAATCCATGATCTATGACGTGTCCATCACTCTTGCAAAGGTTCTGTATACCCATCTCTTAATAAACGATAACGGGGTAAATCTCTTTACAGTCTTAGTTGGGATGCTTTACATTGAATTGACTTCTCTCAAAAAGAAAGAAACACAAAGCTAAAGTAAAAGAAGATTACTAAGGTGCTTGAGTTGGGCCTTAAACGTTCCAAGGGTGAAGTTTTGAGCATGGGAATACATAGGATTAGTGAAGAATTTAGTACATCTTCATGAAACACTTAATTAGCTCAAATACATAAGAAATAACTTTAACAACTCTAATTTTTCACCTTTAATCAACTTGAAACACCCCTAGTCTTCTAATCAGGGTCATTGAACAACCAATAACTTTCTAGGCAATCGTCTAAAAGTTTCTTCTAGTCGATTGCTCAAACTTTTAGTTAATTGGAAAAACTTACAAAAAAATTGATTGGCACTCAAGAATTTTTTTTTTTGTTCTTTGAACATTTCCGTGCAATCAACTCTTAAGTCCATTGACTATTCGTCAACAATTAAATCTGCTCGAAGGTTCCTTCTTTACTTAGCTTACCTCTTGTAAATCTAAGCAAAGTCTTGAGACCGAGTTCAACTGCAGAATGTGACATAGGGCAAGCAATCCCTTGGTCAAAGGTTTCACTCAAATCACTAGATAGTCCACCCCTATTAGCTAAACACTTCATCCCTATGATATTGCTCAAAAACATAAACCTCAAATTACATTTCACTCACGTTATCTTTCAAACCTTTATGTCTTTAGGTCTTTAATGCCTTTGATGCTCTTTGCCCTAGAGTTTACCTTACTAGACCTTCAATCACTTAGATGCACCAAGCTTCTTCAACTTGTTCTATGCCGTCATCTCATCTTCACCTCCCTAGAATTGACCTTGCTAGGCCTTTTAGTCCCCTAGATATGTTAGGAGTCGTGAAGGCACTTGAGCTTATTTGTTCATGTTCAGTTCACCTCATTATCGACCACCCTAGAATTGACCTTGCTAAGCCTTTTAGTCCCCTGGATATGTTAGGAGTCGTGGAGCCACTAGAGAGGGTGTTTTTGTGTGTGTGTGTGTGTGTGTGTGTGTGTGGAGGGGGGAGGTGAAAAAGACACTCATTCTTATTTATTCATGTTCATCAATTCGAGTTAGCACAAAAGAATATACAAAATATATAAAACTTAATTCAAAACACAAACACAAGTAAGAACACTACCAACTATATGAAGATTTACGTGATTTGGAATCCCGTTCCTACTTCACAGTCTATGATTCGTCGATGAATCACTCTGGGAATCACCAGTATCTTTTCTCCTCTTTGAATATCTTTCGAAGGTGGAAAAAATCTTTTATAATGACATGTTCTTACAATAATACAAGAAAATAAAAGTACAAACAAGAATGAAAAAAATACAAGTAAACTTTACACAAATTAATTTTTTGTTTTGCTTGCTTTCTCTTTCTTTGGATTGCTCATTGAAGGCTTAGGAATTCAACAACACTTGGCCGGGAACCCCCAAGAATGATTAGCCCAAAATCCTCCATGAAACCTGCTTTTATGAGCTTCCACTCAAGTTTGGAATCTATTGATTAGTCGATTACTCTATCCTCTAGTCGACTACTCCACTATAAAAAACAGACAACCCAATACATGAAGTTCTCACCAATACGGGGTCCTAGGTATAGACTATTGTACACAGTCTTACCTGCTTTGCAAGAGGTTGTTTCCAAGACTTGAACCCATGACCTCTAGGTCACATGACAATAACTTTACAGTTGCTCTATCCTCTAGTTGACTATACTATAGTGACTCAAAATTCAACTATTAATATATCTTTATCCATTCAATGAAAGGCTATTTTAGCATCAGTTGACTGGTCGTTCAAATAGAAACTTCTATTTGTTTGCATTTTAACTTAAGTTGACTAATATCCTTATCGATTGACTGCCTAAAATCATAAATCCTTGAATAACTTGTGGTTTTGGGGTTCTTAAGAACTCCCTAGTCTTATTACCTGACTCTACTATTAGTCGACTCCATATCAGTCGATTAATATAAAGCTTAAATATGACTAAACTACAACTTTATGATTTGGGTTCATCATTCACCTACTATACTTCATCATTATATTGGCATTTTAATTCCAACCACTCTAAGATTGGATCTGTGTCATGCCAAGAGACCCATGTCTTTGAAATTTCCTCATCTTCTTAGTACAAGTACCTCGACTTACAAGGATTTTATTCGGTTGACCTCAATGTACCAAGTCTTCCCATGCCTATAAACTCCTTGCCTTTGGGACTTCCAATGCCTATAGATCATTTCTCCAGGACTTCATCCATCACCTAGTATCTAACCAACTACAACCTATCAAGACTTCCACTTGCTTAGTCTCAGGTCAACATTGATCCACTATAACTTTCAATACCTAGAAACCAATTCTTGGACTTCCATTACTGCCACACATCAACACAGTTCTTTCTTCGAGCTTAACTAACCTCAAGTTTGAAGCTCCTCACTGCTTAACACTCAATCCATAAAGTTTTTCATCCAAGCTTGATCTTTAATCTCTAAATTGCATGATATCCAACACATTGAATGCATACCATTAAATTCTCTCTTAACCATGGTTTGAAATCTCATATTATGCCAAGTGAAACGGTTGAAATGTATCATTCTGGCAAATCACTGAAACTATACCACTTGACAATAAGGTTCAAAAACTTGACTTGTGTCCTAGTTTTAGTCCTTGGAGATATCATGCCATACTCCAATGCATGGTGTTAAAAGGAATACAAAATCTCGTGTATTGGATACCATGAGTTAGACTTTTTATAGGAAAGAAGATATACAACATAATTATAGAAATACCCATATATATTTACATATTCTAACACTCTCCCTCAAGTTGGAGAATATAGATCATATGCACCAAGCTTGTTACATATATAGTCAATTCAGGGACCTCTCATTGACTTGGTGAATATATCTGCTAGCTGATCATGTGAGTTGACAAAACTAGTAGATATTTCTTCAGAAATGACTTTCTCTCTGACAAAGTGACAGTCAACTTCAATATGCTTTGTCCTCTCATGGAAAACTGGATTTGAGACAATATGCATAGCGGTCTGGTTGTTACATATGAGTGACATTTGTGTAACCTCTCCAACCTTGGTTCCTGAAGCAACTATTTTAGCCATATAAGTTCTTGACTGGCTATAGTCATAACTCGATATTCTGCCTCTGCACTGAATCTTTGCTTTTCCAAGAAACAAGGTTACCTTCGACAAATATACAAAACCCAGAAGTAGATCTTCTATTAGAGTAAGATTCTGCTCAATCTATATCAGAATATCACACAACTCGAGTATGTCCTTTGTCTTCATATAGAAGACCCTTTCCTGGTGCACCCCTGATATATCGAATAATGTGAATCACAACATCCCAATGTTCTTTGCACAGAGAGTTGAGCAACTGACTTACTACACTTACTGCAAATGAGAT
>JBBMJZ010384854.1:0-15486 GCA_037833815.1 Zingiber zerumbet | reverse complement strand
TTAAAAAATCATTCATTATTATTTTAAATAATAATATTTTAATTTTAAATAAAATTATTAATATTATTATTTATTTTAATTTCAAATAAATATATTTTAATTTTATGTAAATAATATATTTAAAAATAATATTATTAATTATTTTAATAATAATTATTTAAATTGTGTAAATATAATTTAAATTGTAAGATGAATGGACAATGAGCCTTGTAAATAATTAAGATTAATGTTAAAATAAACATGTTATTATAGATGCCTTATAACACTCTTACATTAATGCCAATGTGAATATTCTTATCATCACCAAACAGCCAGACGCAAACTTATCTTATATTATAAAAAACTATTGTTACTATTCAAACTCATGACTATCGGATCACACAGAGATAATTTTATGATTGCGCCACTTTCCTTTCATAGATATAACTAAAATTATTTTAAATTATAAATATTTAATAATTATTTGGATAGTCGTATAATTTTAGATTAATCAAAAAAGGCAACTAAACTTTTTTTTTTTAACAAAATATGGGCATTTTGATTTTTTTTTTTAACAATATGAAAAAATTTAAATATACGTCGAAGCGGCATATTTATAGAAAAAGTAAAATAAAATTAAAAGATAATTTTACTCAATATTGAAAATGATTCGAGCATCACCCATTTAAGTCTTTTAAATATTTAAATTACACATTTTACTTTTCAAATCACATACTAATTTTCTAAAATACCCCTTTCCTCCGTCAATCGTGAAGTTGATACTTAGACAGGAATTTATCATCATGGAGGCATAGTTTAATTTTTGACTAGTGTAAATATTATTTTAGACCATCGCATGCCTTCCTAACTAGGAAGGCCACTCAGCTAATTAGGCTGAATAAGCTCATGTGATTGATTTTTTTGAAAATGTGTAAGACTGTCTTAGAGGGTCACTAAGATCTCAGTGACGGCTTCACCTTTAATCATCATGGTGAAAAAAATCAATCTTCACAATCGTAATTTCACAATCGTCTATTCACATTCAACTCAGTTCCCTATCTATAATTTCAAAGTCAATTCAAACACTTGATTGTAATTTCATGGCCACTTAATTGAGCATTTTCTCAGAATGCAGTGGTTGAGACATGAGATATTGAGAATGAATAAATTATCTTTTGTCGGATAACTACTTATCATCTTGTCACTAATTTCATATGTAAGCATAAACTTAAAATAATAAAAAATTGATCACTTTTATTGTGTATTAACTTATATACAACATTATATTTTGTGTGCAAGACAATTATAGCTAAACCATATTTGGTTTTTTTTTTCCAAATTGTAAAGGATAGTTCTTTTTGTTGATTTTTTATCAAAATGATATCCTATCTAAGTATAAAATGACCTAACTATCCAATACTTTTTCTCATTATTATTACATTTACATGTTTTATTTAAATCCTAAATTGATTGTAATTATGAAATTATAGCTGCTATACATATTAAAGCAACTACGGTTTAAGAGTTGCTATAATATTTTTTAAGCTTAAGACTAAGTCGTTACAAGTTACATCCGGTAATAAATATAGATCTTTGAACAAGTTTTAATTTGATATATTATACATCTCATGGTTCAATCTGAATCAAAAAGTTAGAATCTTTTAAAGTTTATATATATATATATATATATATATATATACATATATATATGAGGTGCGATGCCCTTTTATTAAAAAAAAATATTTTTTGTAATTAGAACTATGATACACTTAAAGAAAAATCTCAATAAAATGTTCAAGGATAGACACATAAATTCGTGGCCCACCATTTCACTTTTTGTAAGACCCATCATTTTATATGTCTATTATTGAACATTTCATTGAGATTTATTCCTTGAGCATATCATTTTTCTTTATAAGTATGGATGAATTATACCCATATTAAATTATTTTTTAGTAAAATTTTAAAAATAATATAAATCTCTTTTGGTTGTACTTCATCATCGTGCTACCATGCTACCGTGCTCCATCAATACCTCTAAATCTCATGAAACAAAACAACTTATGAAGATCAATATTTATGAATATCTTTTATGTCTTTTTTTCTTTTCTTTCCCCCTCATTTCTTCCATCCAAGAACCCTAACCCGATGAGGTGGTCCATCGAGAAAAAGGGAGAGTCTCCTCCTATGGATATTGCCCTAATGCTAAGTCATTCCTTGAAAAGAAAGAAAGACACATCGACTTTTATTGATCCATAAAAGAGCTTACCCTACTTGATGCCTCCTTTATATATACAAGTATCTGATGCCTTAGCCATGTTGTAGACAACTGAGCCAATAATTTTAAAAATAATGATGGAATCTTCCCTTCTTGCATATAAAATATCATGCACAAAGTTCTCGAGGTAGATACGATCGATATGAATCAATAAGCCATTCGTAAGTTACTAACCAAAGTCGAGTCACATTAAGTTGTTAATGGGCCAAAGACATCATGACTTAGGTTGATCCTATCTGTGAGCTAGCTTAAGTTGAGCCCCATCGACGCTTGAACTTAGTTGTGCTCCAAAGACAATTTTGGAATAACATGACAACCAAAGGTGTCTAAGAAAGAAAGAACGAGAAAGAAATATTGACAAATTTGCGGGGATATGAAAGGTAACTATCGAAGGCACAACTTGCTTATATCAGTCATTTACAATCTTTAATAGCGATATACACACCGACTTCAGTTTCGGATTGTCGTAAAATACCAGCAGTACTAGCAGTCATCACACACCATGTACAAGCAGATAGTTTAAGGTTACATACGGCACACCATTTATGTTCACTTAGACCTTGCTAATTCCTCGTCTTTACCAGCATGAGACGACTTATAATTATACTCCGCAAACTCGGTGCAAATGATCCCTCTTTCGGTAAATGCTGACACGAGCATTGGAAAAAGCTTAGCGAGCATGATCTTAAAGCCAGTGGAAGAGCTTTTGCAGCAGGCGCTGGTATCTTCTCCGCATTCGTAAGCATGCCCGACTTGAGAACCCTCCAAATATGCCTTGCAGGCATTGAGAATATGAGATGATCTACGAGTGAAGTGCTCCTGCACGAGTGCTTCAAAATGCTGCATTTGCAATAACCCGATAGGAGAGCATTGAATGAGTCATTTAGGTGGACAGACGAAGGTAATATAACCAATTGGCTACTGCATAGTCAGATTACCTTAGGCGGCTTGCGTAAGATGTATAGCATAGACTTGCATGATTGTAGGAAAGCATTCTCGTTGTACGTAACAGAGTTCTTCTCGCCCTCAACTCTTCCAATCTGTTCATCGAATCCTGCCTCATTGAAGTAAGGCTTATCGTTGAGAACAAGTGCCTGGAGTGATAGCAGCACTTGAAGAACAGTGGAGTTCTCGGGATGCCAGACTTCGCTACCACTTCCTATCCATGTCTTGAGGAGACTAAGACAAACCTTTCCTGATTCATACAAGTTTGGGTTTAGTCGAAGCCCCCCGGAGATGTAGTGTACAACCTAATAAATTCAGTAGAAATGAGTGTTTCGTAGAGTTAATCAGCGCTAAGAAGCATGGTAGGAACAAAATAAAATTGTGGAAGCCAAGTTATGAAATGCAAATAGAAGTTCATATAGAGCATATGAAGAAATAATCTCTAGAAAATTTCAAAAAAGTAACCAGTTGTAATAACTTGAAAATATAATAGTGTAATTTGTATTTCAACGTTTTCAAGGTAAGTGCAACTCTGTTTCATTCATAGCTACCACGGTCTTTTGGAACTTAGTCAAAACATTTGACTTGATATCAATGCCCAACTGAAATCAAACCATTAGCATAACAAATATAATATAAAGTAATCTCGCCAAAAAAATAAAAGTGAAACAAAGTCTGACTAGTTAGCTTGTGAGGTGTCAAATTAGCAATATCAGTATAGGTATCAAATGTTGATGGCTGTCAATATCCGATGCCGTCAATGCAAGGATAGTCAAATGCCACATTATGGCTATCCCCCATCTATGCCCATTGGACGAGTCTCCTCGTGCAGAGAGACATATATTCTCCTCTTGTGTTAGGTATATCTCAATTCCCTTAAGGAGCATGGGTGTGAAATCAATATCAATATCGGTATTAGAAGATTCAAAAACTTAGATAATAGCCCATATCAGATTGGTTGAATTGACAATATCTGAATCACTAATTTTTATATTTATTAACTCTCAATATTATTGAAGTGAAACATTTCTTTAGAATATTAGGTAATTTCATTTATTCTATTAGATCTAATAATGACAAATAAATATAAATATAGATTAATATAATTATGCTCAGATTAAAGTACTTTGGTATGTATGTTAATATCATATGCATGAATTCAAGCATATCCACAAAAGTTACTTGCCTAACCTGAACTGTAATTTGGATTTAACTTGCAGATTATTATCTCTTTAAATATGATGATTGACTTAAAACTAAGTAACAATCCTTTGCTTTCTAACTAAGGATTTATATACATTTATACGAAATAAGTTGTGCTAGTAAGATTAAAGAAAAGTTAAACAGAATACTCACTGGAGGTTCAAAAGGATAGTCAGAAGGAAGAAATATATCAAAGAAGAATAGAGAATCATGGTAGGGGGTTCCAGGTGCGCCAATAATAGATGCCCTCAGAAGATCCATTCGCTCCTCGTAAACTCTAACATAGATCGAATCTGGTGCATACAACCCATCATTAGCAAACAAGAAGCAACATGTAGATGTGTGTGGCTGTCTAATTGGTTTTAAAACTAATATGATTCACTTTCTGAACTTTAGTATCAAACTCACTGGGTAAACATAAGTGTCATTAATGTCGTTCCGTTTATGCAGTAAAGTTCGTGAAAAATGGAAAGTTGCAAAAGTTACTTCATTTTACAAATAACACAGGTATATATACAGAAGGAATTATTCTTTTTTAAAAAACAGACGAGAACTAGCACAGTTTTAGTTAGAAAACATAAGAAAATATAGTTCGTGAAAGAAAAAAAGGATTCTCTATAGTTCTTGATTGACTGAGTCTTAATTCTCTTCGAGTGAATGGAAAAACTGTAATGCAATGAATCTCATTGTTATGAAAAGGTTAAGAAAGAGAACGCACCTGGCAAATCAACTTTTAAGGCACACCATTCTTGTTGCACTCTCTTAAACCAACCTTTCTTGATCTGATAAGAGTGGCAAAAGAAAATAAAGCATAAAACGGTGTGCTTATTGACAGACGTATTAACTTTACTAACAAACTGTGCACCAACCTGAGACAGCATCAATTGATTGCCAGTGCCAACCACAAAATGATGATCTGAGTGATCATTCACAATATCAAATTGTTTAAATTTTCTCGGCTCATCATTGGTGGGCACAAAAATCAGTCCTTCAGTTTGCTCGATCTCCTGTACTTGACATTTCAAATCACCGAGGCATATATCATCTGGTTCAGTCTGAAATTCTTCTGTCAAATTGTTATACTGGGAAGCATCCTTCTGTAAGGAACCAGAGTCTGAGAATCCAAAGATAAGGCAGATAAAGATTAAAAAAAAGACTTAACTGAACTAGGTAGAGTCGAGACAAGGGATTTGAATAATCTAGTAGCAACATGTGTGAGGAAGCCAAAAGCCGTCCTCGGAGATAAAAGCGATGCAGCTTTCCAAATATCTTCGATGCAACTTCCATTAGTATCCTTCATAATTTTCTGGAAAACATAATTTTGATAATTAAATTCTTCCCTTCCATGAAATATCTTGGCATGGCAAGGGAGGGCACATGAACAAACATGTTTATTAAAGAATGGGGTTTGGACCTGTTGTTTTATACTCCATGGTTGTTTCTCTTGATCATTCATTTCTTTGTCAGCATGTAAAGTGAAAGACTCCATGTTAGTTGACGACATGTTAGTTGACGATGTCGAAGTATGGTGAAGAAGTCTATCAAGTCCAAATATTTCAGAAGATACAACCTGAAACCATAGTCCAAATTACTGATCCTGTTAGCAGAGATACATTGATGATAAGAAAACAAAAAAAACAACAAAGAGAAAATAAAATTTTCTTTGCTTGTATAAACATGTAAGATAGGTCTCGCATAGGGATTCATTCGTTGGGACCGCCAAGTCCTTCAATCCATACAGGCACAAAGGAAATCAGACCAGATAGGCAGACAAAACAATTTGGGATTTTGCAGCAACATTGAATATGCTCAGAAGTATAAACCAAATCAAAGGAAAAATTAAAAATAATGTTGCTTAAAAACCAGAAATATAAAATGAAAGGAAAATCTTGGTAATGATTTAACAGATGTCACTTTTGATAGTCAGTCATACCTTGGAAATCACACCATTGGCCCATTTAACTTCAATGCGTTCATCCATGAAACCAATAACATTTCCTATGCATGATAAATAACCTTCAACGTCTATATTATGAAATTCAACAATTGGCTTCTCAAGAATCTCTTTCTCATAGGATAATCTGTCCACGGCACCAACCAAATTGTTTCTTTCTTTCTGATCACTCATTTGTGCATCAAGCATATTTTCTTCCACTTGGTGAAAACTAGGATTTTGCTGGAGAACAACATCACCGATGGAAAAGGATAAATCAGGGTGCTCGATAAGTTCATAAGCACTCATAACCTCACCACCAACATCAACATTTTTGCTAAATTCTGAGAGTATCCATTTTACTTCCACAGTCTGCTCACTCGTGTCCACATTTTTCACAATTCCGAACCGTTGGGGTCTTTGGACATGAACATCTTCCAATGTTACCTTTTCCAGCACAAACTGTTCCGGCCAAAAATCATGATCACCAAGGTGGCTCACTGGAGACAGGGACTGAGGATCTACTCCAACTGATTTTTTGCCATTTTGCCACAGAATATCGACCTTGCTCTTGGTCTTGGCAATCACATACATTTGTGGACTTTCTATATCCAATTCTTTCTGCATCTTTGATAAGCAAATTGGAGAAGGTAGAGATTCTGGCTTTTCTGTAGCCATGAGCAGATTAACACAATGATCTACTGGAAGTTTACACCAATCACCAAGTTGCCAATTAGCATGAGGAAAACATGATAACAAAGTAAGAGCCTTTGGATTTTGAATACAGCTAGGAGTTGCTGAACCTATGTCCTGATGCAGAACTGAAGCAATCCAACTAACATGCACTTCCCCTACCTCTACGTTGCTGACAATACCTTCATTGTGATTTGCTTTGAGTGAACCACACAACCACGATTTAGACTGGGATATTGGCTGAAGATTGGCGTTCACTCGCTGACCTGGATAGAATGGAAATGCTGAATCTTCAATGACTGGAGAAACAGGAGTTAAAACTTTTGAGTCTGTTATCACCATCTCATACTTAGTCCCATCATTCAACAGAATAGTAACAGCATCATAAACTCTTTCAACCCGTCCAAGCCATGGCCCACAAACTACAAAGTCTCCATATGCAAAAGACCTCGGCCTAAGGAGTTTCTTGCTGTTTATATCTCTTATGAGAGCACCAGAATTTGTCTCCAAATCCACAACTAGATCAACATCTACAACCCGTCCCAACTGTCCCGAGGGATCTGTTACTGAGCAAACAATTTCACCAATTGTAAAACCTCTCTCAAATGCAAGAAAGTCATCTATTTTTCCAATGCTCTCATCTAGGCTAGACAAGATGCTTTGAGCATGTTCACCAAATACCAATTCACTGCAGTCCTGGTCCTCACTGTCACTTGTTTCAGTGTAGGCGTCACTGTCTGAGTCAACAAAATCAATATCCATCTTCCAAGTACCTTCACAAAGCTAACAAGGCAGAAAGATAATTCTGAAATCAATAAAAGCTGATCATGGGACCTTACCATCAGCAAGATTATATACTTGAAAAATCTGTGATTTACAAGATCCTATGTTTTTCTTTTCCAAAAAATATAATAAAATAGTTATTTTTATACAACCATGCAGTAAGGGTGTCAAAAATGAACCCGACCCAAAGACCCGATCCGAGTCGACCCGAAAAAAATCAGATTCGGATTGGGGATTTTCAGGTTCGGGCGGGTTTGGGTTCGGGGGTTTTCGGGTTAGGTTCGGGTTTGGGTTGACCCGAATTTAGTAGATTTTTTTGAGGTTAAATCAGATTTTATTTTGAAAATTAAGATGTATTCATATATATTAATATGATAATGATGGAGTATTGAGATAAAAGAATTATAGGAAAAAATAGCCAAAAAAATATATTTTGAATTGGATTATTCGGGTCGGATTTGGGTTTAGGGGTATCGAGTTGTATTTGGATTCGGGTCAGTTTTAGGTTGGGATTTTTTAAAAAAAAAAAATTCTAACTTGACCCGAATCCTACCCAACCCATCCGAATTGGAGGGCAAATCCTCTAGTCCGCTTTTTTTTTGGACCAGAGGAGGACCATGTGCATGCATTGGCGGGGAGTCATGGCCCCCACCTATTTTACAGGTGGAGCCATTACCCCCACACCAATGCATACAAGTGACTACTTCTCTGGTCCGCAAAAAGCGGACCATGCCCGAATTGACACCCCTACCATGCAAGACCATGTGCTTTGGAAATGCATATTATAGTATGCATGAAAAGAATATGCGATGAGATAATACTATGGACGGACAAATATTATAAATAAATTGATTAAGTTGTCATCCTGTTAATCATCATATAGTAATAGAGAAATGAAAAGGGGAAAAGGAGTGTTGTATTACCTTCAATAAATTTTGTTTTAATTAAATAGATGATAAGGACAGCAAGTTGATCTGTTAAAGTTAATCCCTGATGTTCTGCAGTCCATTGCTACAATAAAGACCTTATTTTCCATCCACATGAATAAGCTCCAGAACATGATGGTAAAGACCAAAAACCAAGATAAAGAAGAAGGAGCCTACAACATCTTATTCTGTAATTGCCAAAGGAGATTTGCCCCAAAGAGCTAATATTTTCTGCAATCTGCAAACAGAAACTTGCCAAGCAGAGTTGATATTTACTGCAAACTGCCAAAGGAGATTTGCCCAATAGAGCTGTTAATTACTATAAGATGCTAAACGGGATTTGCCCAACAGAGCTGTTAATTACTGTATGCCAAAGGAGATTTGCCCAGATAAGTTGATAGCTCGTTTCCCAACAAAGTGAAGTACCAAATTGCCAAAGGAGAATTGCCCAATAGAGCTGTTAATTACCATATGCCAAAGGAGATTTGCCCAGATAAGCTGATAGTTTTTTTCCTACAAAGTGAAGTACCAAATTGCCAAAGGAGAATTGCCCAACGAAGAACACAATAAAACAAGCTGAGTACATCTTGACAAATATGATCTGACAAGAACAGCAGACATTTTATCCGTATCTTTTCTAGCAGAGACGATCAGCAATGCTAATGGATATACCCAAAGTACATTTTGCCCAGTGAAATCCTCATACCGTGGTGGTTAGTAGATGACACTTCAGAAATGCAAATAGATATACCCAAAGTACTTTTTGACCCAACAATGCCATAGGAGATTTTTTTCCAAAGAAGGCAACGCACTCAAAGTGTCTCAAACTGCCATAAGAGAATACCCAAATAAAGATTTCACATTGCTGGCATCACTTAATGAGTCAAATATGCAAGAGCAACCTGAAAAAAAAAATAACCATGTTGTAGAATGTGTTATTAAACAGTTGATTGGAGAAATAACACTAAATTACTAATCCATTAACAGCTTGATAGTACACTGCTTTATGTATTAAAGGACTAAAAACTACTAGTAGAAGGGCGGCATTTGTTTCTGCAAGAAAAGGAAGGTGCCTTCTTTTTCAGAAAAGAAAAGAAATATTTTTAAGACATGAGGAAAAAGAATAACAGACCAATGGCGAATCAACATTAGGATCAGGGCAAACAAAAATGCCGACAAAAGACACTATATCAGGAAGGCAAAAGAGAAAGAAAGCGCAATATGAAGAAAGCATTATTAATTCCAGAAAAATGGACACGAATGGGGAGGAGATTCACTGAAGTAAGAACATAGTTGCTCAGATCTTTCCATTCAAGTACAACCAAAGTCCCCAAATCACGCCAACTCAAATGGATTACACAAGTTATTATACCCAAAATAAAACCTATTTGTGGTCCTGCACAACTCTTCAATCGATTTTTTTTTTTTTTACTTTTCCAAAAGATTAGCTATTTTCTCTTAAAATTAAAACCCCAAAACCAATATACAGAAAACAACCGAAAGTGCTCGTATTCCTCAAAAAAGGACATGCGATCCGATTGATTAAATGGTAAGAACAAGATCTCTAGTTTATTTGACCCTAAAGACACCGTTGGTAAAACAATCGCGTAGTAGGAAGCTGCCTCTTCCTCCACTTAAATCCCCAAAACAGTCATATTTCTAAAGAATGAAATCAAACTAACAAACGTTCTCAATTCATTCACCCAAACCATGTTCCCGATAAAATCTTCATTCAACTAAACAAACGAGTCTCGGAACCGTTCGCAGGCGCGTGGAAAGCTAGCACACGGCAAAAAAAAACATTTTTACACACAAGATCGATAAAAGAAGCACAACCAATCATCCAAAAACCCCAAAAGAATAAAAGAAAAAGGGGCATGATCAAAAGAGATGCAAAGTCCGTGTGTAAGCTTTAGAGGCGTACCACTCGAACCTGCTCCGGCACGGAACACGAGAGAAGACGGCGGGAGAGTGAAAAGTAGGTCTTTTAGCAACGAAGCCCGACCCCTCTCCAAACCCCACCCATGGCGCCATCAGCAAGGATGCCAACCATCACCCCAGAGACTAGAATTGCACCCAACCCTAACTTAGCATGCAAATGGCCCCTTCTGGATCAAGATTCATGATTGAAGGGCGGATGCCTCCCCCGCTGCGATCTCCAACTGGTTTCTTCCCTGCTCGTCGTCGGAGCGCTGGTTTCGTGGCACTCGAGCGAAAGAAGGAGATTTGGAATCCCTTCGCCTCTTCGTTTTTATTTGCAGAGGTTAGTGTTTTTTTTTTTTTGTTGATAAATTAAGAAATTTATTTTTTTAAAAAAAAAATACTAAACACCCAAAAAAACCCTCTAAGAAAATATTTATTTTAAGAAAAAAAATTAAAAGAACGTTTAAATTATTAAAATCCTCAAAGATGACTCTTGATATATATATATATAAAAATCAAAACGACACTTTAATATTTTTTTATTAAAAATTATTCTTAATTTAGTATTATTCTATCATCTACCTAGTAATAAATACTAATGATGGTGCACATACAAATAATTGTACACACTTTTTGCATAAGTTACGCTCCTTATATCAAATAGGGCAATACTAGAAGAGATTTGTGAGAAGAAAAATTGATCTCTAGAGGTAATTCTAAAAAATTAAAATGAGTTAACTATCTCACTAAAGTTATACGTGGCTCCATGCCTGATTACGTGCGTAATATAATACATAAACGTATAAAAAAATTAATTTAATTCTTTATATCAAATATTAAACTGATAAGAACAAATACTAAGGATGCGCTAGACCATGCATGGTGACCCTCGAGAGTTTTTGCAACAAACTATTATAACAAACTACTTCTTATAAAAAATTAATTTAATATTATACTTGATCTTAGCAACAAAAAATTAAGAAAAACATATTTTTTAACATCATCGGCTTAAGGTGTTTTATAAAGGCTTCTTTGCTCACAGTGTTGTCAATTTTAATATGTGAAAGTAAAGAAAACTCTAGATTTCTAAATTAATTAATGATAAAAAATTTTACTAATATGTCGCGACTAAGTCTTGAACTCTAGATCATTGATTAATGTGCTTGTAAAAATTACTAATAAATTTTAGAGTTATTTTCAATAAAAATAGTAAAAAGGGATATTAATATATTTTCATTTTAGACTTTACCAAAGTTAGTTAGTAAAGGGGATATTTTTAATAAAATAGTAAGATTATAATGTATTAAATAAAAATAAATTAACTTAATAAAACACTATATATATATATATATATATATATATATAATCAATTTTATTAAAATTATTTGTGGCATTAATTTTGACTTTTTGAAAAAATAGGGTGCGCTTTGCCAACTAAAGTGTGCTTTTGATAATTAAGGATGATAAGAGCCTGTCAAATAATAATAATAATAAAATTATAATAAAACTTTAAATTGTCTTCTCGCAAGCTACCTTTTCTCCACAGATAAAAAAGATAATGGAGCACTAACTTAAATTTGATTGTTAATGTTAAAGGTGCTAATAATGCACAAAACTATTAAAGAATAATGAATGCTCCACTTTAATTGCCATTATCGTAGTGGCATCCATCATAGCCCAATTTAATTAATAATTAATTAAATATATTAACTATAACATCTCTTAATCCTTAATTATGTTATGTTAATAGCTAATTGATTAGACGAACTTCGAGTGCAAAATGAAATCATCAAAAATTTGAAATTAAGTAAATGGTTAGAATATATATATGACAAAAAGATAGATTCACTCGACTCAACACCCCAGTCAACTCGTTCTAGGCTGACGTAAAGGAGGTAAATTACGGATGACTACTAGCAATTAGTATAATTGACCAAGGTATGGAGGAAGACATGCTCATATGCACCAAATTTCGATCTCAAAATCTCATGTAGTCATGTGACAATATCACATGCCTCAACCACCGTCTTACCTCGAGAGGACATAGTAAATACTTAGAATATGCACCAACTTGTGAGTGACATTTGGTACCATGATTTATAAATACTCTTTAGACTCTTTTAGGTGTAGTACAGTGGTAAAGTACTTAAAAAAGAAATAAGAAAAATTAAAATTTGAATCCCAATAGAAATGAATATTTGGGAGGTTGATGTCTAAGTTTATATAATGAGGTGAAGTTTGGACACCTTGGATTACAAATTAATTAATTAATTATGAGTAATCTTTCTACTTTTGAATAGGGTCGCAATAGGACTTTTAGGGTGGAGAGGAGTGTAGAATATAGTTTTCTAGGGTTGGGCAACTGTTGCAAAATGGAAAGAGTGATAGAGATAAAGGGAGCTAAAAAGATGAAGGCCCACCAATTGATTGGGTGATAAGTCAAAGAAATATTCGAATTATTTTCTCCATTTCTAATGGTCGAGCAACATTTGGAGATCATGTAATTAGTTGCTGTGAGAGGTTACTTTTCTAAAATCACAATATAGGGAATTAAAAATTTTCATTATGAAACTCAAAATGAAAAGCGTGCTCCAAAGGTAGGTTGATCCAAAAATATTTTCAAGAACCAGAACCTCTACAAGTTAAATGAGCACATGATAACCCCCATGGGTATGACACAGTTGTAAAACATTCAAAATTTCAAATGAGATAAATATCTTAAAGGTCGACTTCTAAGTTAGCATAAGTTATATTTCAAATTTACCGGATAGGTGAATTAGGAAAAAGACCACCTATCCTGTGGATTAATTGAGTGAAGTCCGGACATTAGAACAAAGCCTTAGCAAGTCTGGAAGTGGAAGACATACTTTTCAGAATGGAGGCATGTTAAACAGACAGCAATAGAGAAAGGAAAAAGAAGAAGAATTATTAAAAGCGTTTTCCTTGTTGCCAAGACACCCTGAAAGGCAATCCACTTTAGAACCACCCAGAGACACAGAGCACAATGCCTAGTGCTATTCATGGGTCTAAATAGGAAGGCATGCATGTGGAGAAACTATTGCAGATGGAAGACAATGGCCATCACAAACAGGAGCAAAGATCTTAGTCGATGAGAACAAATAGGAAGAGATGAGATGATCACTGCAATATCCAATTAGTCGCCATGATGAAAGCTTGAATAATGGTATTGTATTTTTCTCTGTACGTTATATAACAAGAAAAAGAAACACTAAAATATCATTTCAATGCAGTTAGTGACACACTGGGAGATACTTGGAATGCTAATACAGCACTCTGCTAGTGCGACTAAATTTACTCTTTTAAAAATTAATTAAGAAAAAAACACTAAATTTTCATTTCAATACAGTTATCAATATGGGAAGAAACTTTGAACAGAGAATCCTGGGATGCTAATATATCCATGAACTGCTCTTTGCTGGTGCGCCTTCTCAGCATTTCCAATCCAGTATCCTTTAATTTCTTCATCTTCTTCTGATCTGAGAGAAACCCTTCAAATCTCCTCTTTGGCATCATCATTTGTAAGTTTATCAGCTCCAATCCTGTCGAGCCATGGAGCAAGTGTTGGTCGTCCTTTGCTGTTTCAGTGCTGTTCTGCAGACGCGTAGGATGTACATGTATATCAAACTTGGTACTGCAGTCATTGCACTTCTTCAGCAGGTCAGCCAATATCATAGTCGACCACTGATCTTTGAAATTGAAGTCGAGCTTGAAGATCATGGCGTACTCTCTGTATTTCGGAGAAATAACTTGATAGATCCCGTCTCCTGCTGCTAATATCTGTCAATTAAAGCAAATTTTGTTAAGTATAGATGTATAAATATATATCAAGAGCACGCGGGTGGGCAGGGGAGAGTGAGCAGCAGATCAAAACGTATATATCGATCAAAGAGAGTATACATGAAAATTAAGAAGGCCAGCTTGATCGATCGATCTTGTCTCACGTTTGGGATTCTGCTAGAGTTCAGCGAGAGCCAAGCGGGTCGCCTTCGAAAAGAAGCTCCGAAAAGCTTCATCAATGCACCTGCAGGATCCACCGGCGGCTCGAGGGAAAGAAGGAACGACGCATTCCGGACCTTGGGGGCTTCTATAAGCAGCGTGGCGACGACGGGGACTATGAGCGACTCGAGCTGTGGGGCGCAAACATCGATTGTGATGGTGGAGGATAGCGTTTGGATCTCGAATAGGATTAAATGCTTGATGGAGGAGGAGTGGAAGCTTAGCTTGTTCATGCCGTGCTCGAGCGCATAGCAACGGATGAGCTGCACAGTCTCGAGGAAGGGGCAGGAGGCGAAGAGGTTGCGCAGGAAATCATCGCTGATGACGCTGAATTTCATTTTAAGGGAGGTGAGGAAGGCGCAGCCCAAGGAAGAGAGGGGACGGCGATCGGCGTATTTCGACACCTGGATGCTGTCCAAGAAGAGACTCCTCAGTGACTTGATGCTGAAGAAGCCGCTGTTTTCCCCGCATCCGACGTACAGCCATCCCTTGCCGGAGGTTTCTAGGGTGAGGTCTTGCACGCCCGCTTCGACGAGGCCGTCGACGAGAAGCTGCTCGAGGGGTTTGGGTAAATCGTCGACGTCCCGAAAGACGATGCGGCATTGGCGAATCAGGGCACGGGGGAAGGTGAGCTCTTGGTTCCGGCGGCCGACGTCGAGGCGGAAGGTGTCGAATCGGGGGACGGAGGGGAGGAGGAGCCGGAAGCGGGAGCTGACAGCGGAGAGGGCGACGCGCTGCTTGATGGAGAGGAAGGAGAGGATGGAGATAAGGAGGTCGTCGTGGAGGGAAGTGAGGCGGTCCTCCAG